>SNQJ01S0026879.1:4734-30045 GCA_010110895.2 Picea sitchensis
AATATTTAATCATAAATTCACTCAAAAACACTAAAATAGATGCATTGGAAAATAATATGTCTAAAACCCATGTAATCATGAAAAATGGTTTATGTAAGGGTGTGGGAAAGCGAAATATGGTTAAAAGTGAAGTGAAAGTGAAGTGAAAATGTTGGTAAAAAGATGACACTTTGGCGACTCAACAGTCACCATAAAGAAAAAATATCCTTTGCCAAGAATTGATTATTTGTTTGATCAGCTGAAAGGTGCACAGATCTTTTCAAAGATTGAATTGATATCACACTATCATCAAGTGAGGATAAAGGAAGAAGACATAAGAAAGATAGCATTCATGACAAGATACAGGCATTATGAATTCATAGTAGTACCATTTGGACTATCAAATACCCCGACTGTTTTTATGTGTCTAATGAATGGAGAGTTCAGGGAGTACCTGGACAAGTTTGTAATTGTGTTCCTATATGATATACTTATCTACTGCAAGTCGGAAGAGGAACATGAGAAACATTTAAGAATGGCGTTGCAAGTTCTAAGAGCGCATAAATTGTATAAGTAAGTGCATCTTTTCCCAAAAGTAGATTCACTATTTGGGGTATATAATTTCAGCAGAAGGGATAACAATGGATCCTGAGAAGATAGAGACTATTAGAGGATGGCTAGCGCCAAATAAAGTGGCATAGGTTAGGTCATTCATGGGTCTTGTTGGATATTACCGAAGATTCATAAAATGATTTTCAAATATTGCAAGTCCAATCATTTCTTTGCAGAAGAAGGGAGTGAAATTTGAATGGAATTCCAAGTGTAAAGAAAGCTTTTAGCAGTTGAAAGACATATTGACAAGTGTGCCAATATTAAAGATTGAAAATCCAGATGAAGATTTTGTTGTGTGCACTAATGCATGCAAGGGAGGGCTCGATGGATTTCTCAGTGATAAGGATCATGTGGTATGCTATATGAGAGGAGGCGTTGGATCATAACAAGGAATTACACTGCCCATGATTTAGAATTAACAACAATTGTACATGCATTAAAAATGTGGAAACATTACCTTATGGGGAATAAATTCAAGCTAAGGACAAGCCATTGTGGTCTGAAACATTTGTTTGGACAACCAACCTTAAATGCTAGACAACCTAGATGGCTTGAATTTCTTAGTGAGTATGACTTTGAAATAAAGCATATAAAAGGAAAAGAAAATCAAGTGATTGACGCACTCATCCAGAGAGCTCATGAAGTGCATATTGCATCCATCAACATGTACATGACTGATATGAAAAATCAAATCATTATAGCAGCAAGTTCGGATCAAAAGTATCTAAAAATAAAAGAGACATCACAAGAAGGTAAATTTCAACAGAAATTTAATTATTATGAGATGAAAGAAGATGAAATTCTCATGTACAAAGGCAAAGTATATGTATCGAATTCCAATGAATTGAAAAATGCAATGTTAAATGAAATGCACAATGTGCCATATGTTTGGCACCCATGATATCAGAGGACAATTGCGGTTGTAAGAAGCCAATACTTTTGACCATGAATGAAGAAAGAAGTGGCTAATTACATAGCCAGATGTTTAGAATGCTAGAAGGTAAAGACAAAGCATAGACATCCAACAGGGTTCTTGCGGCCATTATCCATTCCATAATGGAAGTGGGAAGTAGTTACGGTTGATTTTATTACAAAGTTTCCTAGAATAATGAAGCAATGTGATTCTATCATGGTGGTGGTGGATAAATTGACTAAGGCGACACATTTCATTCCAATGAAGACTACACACAAGGCAACAAATATTGCAGAAATTTATATGAAAGAAGTATCTAGGCTACAAGGAGTGCCTAAGGCAATAGTTTCAGACAAAGATCCAAAGTTCACTTCGATTTTTTGGAAGCATTTGTTCAAGGGATTTGGGACAAATTTAAATCTCAGTACAACGTATCACCCAAAGTCAGATGGGAAAACAACGAGGACTAACAAAATAATTGAGGACATGCTTAGAATGTATGTGATGGATCAACCATCAAAGTGGGAGGATTATATTCACTTTGTGGATTTTTCTTACAATAATGGGTATTAGGCCTCATTGAAAATGAGTCCATTTGAAGTATTGTATGGCATAAAGTGTAACACACCAGTAAGTTGGGATAATCCAATGGACATAGTGGTTGTTGGGCCATATTTGTTAAAGGAAATGGAAGAGCAGATGATAAAGATAAAGAAAAACTTAAAGGTTGCCCAGGACAGGAAGAAGAGTTGTGCAGACAAGAATAGTGTTTAGATATTTCAAAGTGGGTGAACATGTGTTCTTAAAATTGAAAGCAAAGATAAGTTCCCTAAGATTCGGGAGTTTCCCAAAGTTGGCAGCAAGATATTGTGGACCTTTTGAAATATTAGAAAATATAGGGCTAGTTGCATACATGCTAGCATTGTCTGCATCCATGAGAGTGCACAATGTATTTCATGTGTCATTATTAAAGAAATATGTGTCTGATCCTAACCACATAATTGATTGGAACATGATCTAGGTGGAGCACGAAGGGGATTTTCGGGTGGAACCAGTACGCATCGTGGATTGGAAAGTCAAAGTGCTCAGGAACAAGGCCATAGGGTTGGTAAAGGTTCAATGGACCTGCTAAGGTCCTGAAGGTGCTACATGGGAGCATGAAGAAAACATGTGGGAACAATACCCGCAAAGTTTTTACAATTTGGACGAAAACATAATGCAAGACCACATCTCAGAGTCTTAGCCAACTATGTTGGGGACCCTGATAAAAGAATGGCTCATTGTTTGAGTTAATCTTGATAAACTAATTGTAACATCCCGCTCTTGCGTGCACCCGATGTGACTTATTCTTGTGGACACTTGAGTGCAAGTGATCCGATTCACTATATGATTGACTGATTCGATTATGGAGCATGATGATGTTTGTGGATTTGATGATATGTTATTTTATGATTTTTATATATGATTTTTATATCGACATGTGCTATTGAATGGTTTCCTGAGTGTGCATGACCCTAAACGTTTGAGGATGTCGATGGCATCGATGGATCTCCTTGGACTCCAGATCGAGTCAGGGAGTAGACGGTTATGGTTTGAATGTTTTGATATTACATATGTGACACATGACTAGATATTATGATGTTGATTGTTATCGCTGACACGTTTCGTTGATGGATGCAGGCTGACGATAGCTTGCTAACCAGACTCACATTTGGAGTAAAGGGGTCATCCACGACAACCAGAGACATTGAGAGAGAGGTGTGGAACTAGCCCTGCCACAACCTACTAACACTCCCGTTGTGGCTCGAACTGTAGGTTAACGATTACCTAGTTTGAGAGATCCACGATGCCGTGAGGGCAGAATGTGACAGTCGCTCACGATGATTCTAAGGGGCATGCAATAAGGCAGGGTCCTTATTCCTTAGAGGCCCTTAGTCTTCCACAAGGTCACCTGACGGAGTATTGACTCCAGGAGTTTGATGTCTACCAAATTCAGTCAAGAGGCGAGTGACACCCTTAGAGCACGTAGTGCGTCTTGAAGGGCATGTCACGCAGATTAAAACCAGAATGCAAGTGAGTGGCACCCTTGGAGCATGTAGTGCATCCTGAAGAGCACATCGTGATTTTAACTATGGTAAGTTAATAAACATAGTACCTAGAAAGCTATGCCTCCTTAGGACCTGGTTGGCCTTAAAATGAATGATGATATGAGTGAAGTTTAATAACAAATTTTTCCCTTAAGAACTGTCGCAAAACCTGGTGAATTTAAAACCTAGGTCTAAGTAGAGTATGTGAACAAAAAAACAAAAAAAACTAAATGGACATGTAACAAGAATGGTGTAAAGAAAATTCAAGCATTAATAATTAAGTAAATTTTAATGGAGGTTTAATTATTAAAAGAGGTAAATGGTTGTTTTTGTCTAAACTTGCTAATTTTGAACTTAGTTAAAAAATGAGAAACTTAAAGAAAAAGAAAAACTTAAAGAAAAAGGGGAATGTCTAACTTAGTAGGGAATCTAGCCTTTGAAACTTTTTATTTGTGAACTCAACTAGGTTTTAAGTAATGCGTAAGTCATTTAAGAAATGTAAGGGAATAAAGGGACACCGATGAGCGTTTTTAGGAACGCTTTTAAGTGGGTGAGGGAAATAGGAAAATTTAATTAATTAATAAATTGATTTTCTGGTGCAACTAAGGGATCGGGTGACATGTGTACGGGGGAGGTTTGTCCTAATTAAATTTAATAAAAATAATCTAATGAGGGTTTGAGAAACTAATCACTAAGAAAACTCTATAAAAAGGATGGTGGAGGAGGTGTTGGATCACGACTAGTAGGCATAAGGTTACACTGTCGATATTTTTCTTGATTGGATTTTCCTTGTGATAGTTGGGATACCCAACTCGGATAACGAGTGGTAGCTTGACCTTGCGAGGCGAGATGGGAGCTAACATTTTCTGGTATTGTATGCGTGGCCCCGTTGTGGCTCGAGGGGCTTAGGGGGAAGAAGAGTACCCCTAACGTTGGCTGGGAGGTACCAGTGAGGTTTCAGCAGTTGGAAAGCGGGAACTGGACGGAGCGTGCGCATGGGACAACGACTACAAAGCATTCTCCTATGATTACGGTACGCATGTGTAATTTGCATTTGTACAAGTTGTTAGATTTTTGTGTATGAATATAGATATTGACGATTATTGTATTGAGTTCTTGTAACTTTAAAGGTTAAATTTTATTACATATATCAGTTCCCTAGATTACTGTTGTAAACTGCAATGGATTCTGAACTATGAAGAAGTTTTCTGGAGTGAAACACTATCTCATCTGCTTACTAAGCAATGGGTGTTTCGCGTTAGCTCTCTATCGCATGTCCATATTTAAACTTTATTGTTACAACCATTGATTGGCATTCGGATGTTAAATACAAATTATATTCATAGATGTGTTATGGCAGCGAGTATTCCTCCCACTTAAACTTTTTAAATATTTCAACTGTGGTTGAGATAAGGATGGTGGCTATTTTGTTGTTAACATTTCTTTTGCATCTTCAATTGATTTGTATGGACACTGTGACAGATCTGTAGTTTTTTAAAATCGTTTTTGCTTCTTCAAATGATTTGTATGGCCATTGTGACAGATCTGTAGTTTTTAAAATCATTTTTGCTTCTTCAATTGATTGGTATGGCCACTGTGACGGATCTGTAACTTTTTAAAATTGTTTTTTCTTCTTCAATTGGTTTGTATGGCCTCTATGACGAATCTGTAGTTTTTAAAATTGTTTTTACTTCTTCAATTGATAGGTATGGCCATTGTGACGGATTTGTAGCTTTTTAAAATCGTTTTTGCTTCTTCAATTGGTTGTATGGCCACTGTGACGTATCTATAGTTTTTAAAATCGTTTTTGCTTCTTCAATTGATTAGTATGGCCATTGTGACGGATCTGTGGATTTTTAAAATCGTGTTTACTTCTTCAATTGATTTGTATGGCCACTGTGATGGGTCTGTAGTTTTTAAAATCGTTTTTGCTTCTTCAATTGATTGTATGGCCACTGTGACAACTCTGTAGCTTTTTAAAATCGTTTTTTCTACTTCAATGGATTGGTATGGCCACTGTGATGGACCTGTAGTTTTTAATATCGTTTTCGCTCCCTTATGGTTGTTCTCTTGTTCGTTTTTGCAAATAGAAATTTGACTGGTCTATTATATATTCATACAACTTAGTATTATATTTCCTGTAATGGAATTAACACCTTTTCCTTTTTAACTCCTCTATATTATGACAACCATAACTATTTTAGCACATGAATTCCTGTTAACCCAACACAACAATAGCTGATATTGCCTGCTCTTGACATATTTATAGAATTAACATAAAATAATATCACATCTTAGCATAAACGAGAAATTGACAGTAAACCACAATTTGATTCCTATTTTAACAGATTTGTGTTATGTTGCAGATTCATGTGTTTAGATTAGTATCAAACTTAGGTTATGAAAAATTGTTAACTAGCCTATGCGATTTGCCCCTAACTTGCCCAACATGCAATACCACTGCGCCTGACACTTTGCCTATGTGATATGAGAGTTATCTCTCAGACCCTTTAAAAATAATCGATGCTAGGATTGGTTGTTCATAAATGTAACCGTGCGAATTGATGGACTCTGTCAACGTTTACTAAATTTGATGTTCGCTAGCAGCGTTTAGTAAATTTGGTAGTCGTTGGCAGCGTAGCTAGGTTTGGTGTTTTTGCTCAAGATATCAAGGAACTTATGATGTAAGGCTTGCTGTAAGAACATATTACAATTTTATAAATATAATGAGGATTTTCGGTGGATTAAATTTTCCTTTGGTGAACCTTCTATTTCATTATGTATGCATGAGTTGATAAGATTGCTTTAATCGAAGGTTGTCTCATGCATGCTCTAGATGTAAAGTTTCACTTTTTGACTGTATTTTATATATTTTAATGCATATAATACTGTTTGCTTTTAATACTAATCAAGAATACAAAATGAAGAATAATATGGTCAGAAAAATAGAAGTTTGTAATCGGAGTTGAGAAGCAACAAATAACTCTCAAAATCTCAAGTTTTTAATTTGGAAAGATACATTAAATAAAAGGAGGATGGCATGTTCAATTAGGGTTATGAAGGAGACCTTGAAAATATTTTTAATACTTTTGATAGATTTCTTATTGTACTTCAAATATATAAGATGAATATTATATAGCAAGGAATTGGATTGATGGTTGGAATTAGAAGAGGTTTGTGAAGAATGTTTTGAATTTCTTTCATTTATGCCATAAAAACTACTTTGAACTTTAAAAAACAATCTTCCTTCTACAAACAATTTTTTTATGTGAAGAGGATTCATAAGACATTTTCCACTTAATAGTTAATCTCTTAATATACCTAATGGTGAATCTTCGAAGGAAGGAGGACTTACAAAAGATAAGGAGGATCTTTAACTTCTCTTGAATGAATAATTTCTCTATATGATGAATCTAATAGTGAATAAAATGATGGCTAATGGATTATAGATGTTACATTTCTTAGGATTGTGTTAGCATTTCTTGAAGGAATGACTCAGTAGAGTAGATGATTATTTTGCACTATGATGAATTATTAATATGGTATGATTGATTCCTTAACTGTATGCTCTTGCGCCTTGAACAATTGATTTGGAATAATGCGTTATTGGAATCTAAACCTTGCGCGCTGATTTTAAGTAATATATGATGGTTTTAGTTTTCTGACTTCTTGCGCATTAGATGATGTATTTTAACTGTGGTTTTAGATGTTGGGATCTCTACGCAATTAGATTTGGTGTGGATCTCGTACATTCTCTCACTTAGAGATTTATGTCATGCTTGATAGGTTAGATCTCTGACTTTTGTGCAAATGGTGTTGCTGACATGAATGATGTTTAAGTATTTTTAGACTACTCGCGCATAATGATTGTGATGTGGCGAATGGCTGTTAGGCCTTAGATCCTTGCATAGTGATTTAAGCGATGATACTCTTGCGCCTCAACTCTAGGCGACATATGATTTTATGCTTATGGTCATATTTCCTTAGGAAAAAAAATACAGTCATTTACCTTGCGCTCTCTCTTATGTTGCCACATGAGGGTTTAACAACTTCAATTGCGCCCTTAAATTTTTTGGCAGATGATTGATCTAGACGTTAAACTTGTTACGCCATGGAATGTTGTGTTACATTGTTGGTTTTTAGAATGATATTGTGCCTTGATGATCATTGTTGATGTGTCTGCCTTATGTCGAATTGTTGGTTGACACATTGTTATTGTTAGGTTAAGATAGACAGGCTGACCGAAGGAACACCACTGAACTTTAGTACAACATGTCCTCGAGATAGACAGGCTGACCGAAGGAACACCACTGAACTTTAGTACAACATGTCCTCGAGATAGACAGGTTGACCGAAGGAACGAACCAATTTGGGAAGGTTGTGTTGCGTATGTGTGTGTTGGACCAACAAAAACGTTGGGAGTAGTTATAGCCCTTGGCCGAGTTTGCGTGCAACAACAACCATCAAAGCACCATCAAGATGGCGCCATTTGAGTTTCTTTATGGGAAACCGTGTTGGACGCCTTTGAGTTGGGATCGACTTGAGGATAGGGTCCTGGTAGGACCAAAAGAGATCCAAGAATTGAAAGAACAATTACAAACGATACGAAAGGGGATGGAAGTAGTGTAGGATCGACATAAGGGTTTGTCGATGCGCATCGCATCGACCATGATTATGAAGGGCCTAACGGCTAGTCGTGCCTCATTCGTTGAGGCGTTGCACAATGTTTATCTAATGTACATGTGCAAATTTAGTTTAATGATCCTACACATGAGATTGACTGAGTTCTTGGCGGAGGTTGGGCAGGGTGCGCTCACGGTGCAACCAATCCGCTTTCTGGACTATCGCATTCAGCAGCTACGACGTCGAACTGTCGATCAGGTCTAGGTCCAGTAGGACAATTGTAGTCCACACTCAGCTACCTGGGAGGACACATATGATATGCGCCATCATTTTTCCTTTGTTGATAGCTAGACATTTAAGTATTGTCAGATACTTTGTTTTTGAATTTGTATACTGTGAAACTTCGGGATGAAGCTTAAAACAAGAGGGGGTGTATGTAACATCTCTCTCTTGCGCACACCCGATGTAACTTATTCTTGTGGACACTTGTGTGCAAGAGATCCGGTTCACTATATGATTGACTGATTCGATTATGGAGCATGATGATGTTTGTGGATTTGATGATACATTATTTTATGATTTTTATATCGACATGTGCTATTGACTAGTTTCCTGAGTGTGCAGGACCCTAAACGTTTGAGGATGTCGATGACATCGATGGATCTCCTTAGACTCTGGATCGAGTCAGGGAGCAGACGATTATGGTTTGAATGTTTTAATATTACATATGTGACACATGTCTAGATATTATGATGTTGATTGTTATCACTGACACGTTTCATTGATAGATACAGGATGACGATAACTTGCTAACCAGACTCACATTTGGAGTAAAGGGGTCACCCATGACAACCAAAGACATTGAGGGAGAGGAGTGGCAACAACCCTACCACAACCTACTATCACTCTCGTCGTGGATCGAACTATAGGTTAACGATTACCTAGTTCGAGAGATCGATGATGTTGTGAGGGCAGACTGTGACAGTCGCTCACGATGATTCTAAGGGGTGTGTAATAAGGCAGGTTCCTTATTCCTTAGAGGCCCTTAGTCTCCCACAAGGTCACCTGATAGAGTATTGACTCCAAGGGTTTGACGTCTACCAAATTCAGTCAAGAGGCGAGTGACACCCTTGGAGCACGTAGTGCATCTTGAAGGGCACGTTGCGCAGATTAAAACCGGAATGCTGGCGAGTGGCACCCTTGGAGCACGTAGTGCGTCTTGAAGGGCATGTTGCGATTTTAACTATGGTAAGTTAATAAACCTAGTACCTAGAAAACTATGCCTCCTTAGGACCTAGTCGGCTTTAAAATGAATGATGGTATGAGTGAAGTTTAATAACAAATTTTTCCCTTAAGAACGGTTGCCGAACCTAGTGAATTTAAAACCTAGGTCTAAGTAGAATATGTGAACAAAAAAAAAAGATGCTAAATGGACATGTAACAAGAAGGGGGTAAAGAAAATTCAAGCATTAATAATTAAAGTAAATTTTAATGGAGGTTTAATTATTAAAATGGGTAAATGGTTGTTTTTTTCTAAACTTGCTAATTCTAAACTTAGTTAAAAGGGGGAAACTTAGAGAAAAAGGGAAACTTAAAGAAAAAGGGGAATGCCTAACTTAGTAGGGAATCTAGCCTTTGGAACTTTATATTTGTGAACTCAACTAGGCTTTAAGTAAGACGTAAGTCATTTAAGAAATGTAAGGGAATAAAGGGACACCGATGAGCATTTTTAGGAACGCTTTTAAGTGGGTGAGGGAAATAAGAAAATTTAATTAATTAATAAATTGATTTTCTGGTGCAACTAAGGGATCATGTGACATGTGTACGGGGGAGGTTTGTCCTAATTAAATTTAATAAAAAGAATCTAATGAGGGTTTGGGAAATTAATCACTAAGAAAACTCTATAAAAATGATGGTGGAGGAGGATTTGGATCACGGCTAGTAGGCGTAAGGTTACGCTGCCACTATTTTTCTTGATTGAATTTTCCTTGTGGGAGTTGGGATACCCAGCTCGGATAACGAGTGGCAGCTCGACCTTGCGAGGCGAGATGGGAGCTAACATTTTCTGGTATTGTGTGCGTGGTGCCTTTGTGGCTCGGGGGACTCATGGGGAAGAAGAGTACCCCTAGCGCTGGCTGGGAGGTACCGGTGAGGTCTCAACGGTTGGAAAGTGGGAGCTGGACAGAACGCGCGTGTGGGACAACGACTACAGAGCATTCACCTATGGTTACGGTATGTAGGTGTAATTTGCATTTGTACAAGTTGTTAGATTTTTTGTCTTTGAATATAGATATTGACGATTATTGTATTGAGTTCTTGTAACTTTAAAGGTTAAATTTTATTACATTTATCAGTTCCCTAGATTACTGTTGTAAACTGCAATTGATTCTGAACTATGAAGAAGTTTTCTGGAGTGAAACACTATCCCATCTGCTAACTAAGTAATGGGTGTTCCGTGTTAGCTCTCTCTATCGCCTGTCCATATTTAAACTTTATTGTTACATCCATTGATTGGCATCCAGATGATAAATACAAATTATATTCATAGATGCGTTATGGCAGCGAGTATTCCTCCCACTTAAATTTTTTAAATATTTCAACTGTGGTTGAGATAAAGATGGTGGCTATTTTGCTGTTAACATTTCTTTTGCTTCTTCAATTGATTTGTATGGCCACTGTGACGGATCTGTAGTTTTTAAAATCGTTTTTGCTTCTTCAATTGATTGGTATGGCCACTGTGACGGATCTGTAGATTTTTAAAATTGTTTTTGCTTCTTCAATTGGTTTGTATGGCCACTGTGACGGATCTGTAGTTTTTAAAATCATTTTTGCTTCTTCAATTGATTGGTATGACCACTATGACGGATCTATAGATTTTTAAAATCGTTTTTGCTTCTTCAATTGGATGTATCGCCACTGTGACAAATCTATAGTTTTTAAAAACATTTTTGCTTCTTCAATTGATTCATATGGCCACTGTGACGGATCTGTGGCTTTTTAAAATCGTTTTTACTTCTTCAATTGATTTGTATGGCCACTGTGACAAGTCTGTAGTTTTTAAAATCATTTTTGCTTCTTCAATTGATTGTATGGCCACTGTGACGGATCTGTAGCTTTTTAAAATCGTTTTTTCTACTTCAATTGATTGGTATGACCACTGTGACGGATCTGTAGTTTTTAAAATCGTTTTCGTTACCTTATGGTTGTTCTCTTGTTCGTTTGTGCGAATAGAAATTTGACCGGTCTATTATATATTCATACAACTTAGTATAATATTTCCTGTAATGGAATTAGTGCCTTTTCCTTTTTAACTCTTCTATATTATGACAACCATAACTATTTTAGCATGTGAATTCTTTTTAACCCAACACAACAATAGATGATACTGCCCGCTCTTGACATATTCTAGAATTAGCATAAAATAATATCACATTTTAGCATAAAAGAGAAATTGACAGTAAACCACAGTTTGATTCCTATTTTAGCAGATTTGTGTTATGTTGCAAATTCATATGTGTTTAGATTAGTATCAAACTTAGGTTATGAAAAATTGTTAACTAGCCTGTGTGATTTTCCTCTAACTCGCTCAGCGTGCAATACCACTGCACCTTGCACTTTGCCTCTGCGATCTGAGGGGTATCCCTCTGACCCTTTAAAAATAATCGATGCTGGGATTGGTTGTTCATAAACGTAACCATGTGAATTGATGGACTCTATCAACGTTTACTAAATTTGATGGTCGCTCAAAGCGTTTACTAAATTTGGTGGTCGCTTGAAGCGTAGCTAGGTTTGGTATTTTTGTTCAAGATATCAAGGAACTTATGATGTAAGGCATGCTATAAGAACATATTACAATTTTATAAATATAATGAGAATTTCTTGTGGATTAAAGTTTCCTTTGGTGAACCTTCTATTTCATTATGTATGCATGAGTTGATAAGATTGCTTTAATCGAAGGTTGTCTCATGGATGCTCTAGATGTGAAGTTTCACTTTTTGACTCTATTTTATATATTTTAGCGCATATAATACTGATTGTTTTTAATACTAATCAAGAATCCAAAACGAAGAATAATATGGTTAGAAAAATAGAAGTTTGTAATCGGGGTTGAGAAGCAACAAATAACTCTCAAAATCTCAAGTTTTTAATTTGGAAAGATACATTAAATAAAAGGAGGATGGCATGTTCAATTAGGGTTATGAAGGAGACCTTGAAAATATTTTTAATACTTTTGATAGATTTCTTATTGTACTTAAAATATATAAGATGAATATTATATAACAAGGAATTAGATTGATGGTTGGAATTAGAAGAGGTTTGTGAAGAATGTTTTGAATTTCTTTCATTTATGCCATAAAAACTACTTTGAACTTTAAAAAAAAATCCTCCTTCTACAAACGAAATTTTTATGTGAAGAGGATTCATAAGACGTTTTCCACTTAATAGTTAATCTCTTAATATACCTAATGGTGAATCTCCGAAGGAAGGAGGACTTACAAAAGACAAGGAGGATCTTTAACTTCTCTTGAATGAATCCTTTCTCTATATGATGAATCTAATAGTGAATAAAATGATGGCTAATGGATTAGAGATGTTACATTTCTTAGGATTGTGTCATCATGCTTGAAGGAATGACTCAGTAGAGTAGATGATTATTTGGCACTATGATGAATTATTAATATGGTATGATTGATTCCTTAACTGTATGCTATTGTGCCTTGAATAATTGATGTGGAATAGTGCGTTTTTGGAATCGAAACCTTGCGCTCGCTGATTTTAAGTAATATATGATGGTTTTAGTTTTCTGACTTCTTGCGCACTAGACGATGTGTTTTAATGGTGGTTTTAGATGTTGGGCTCTCCGCGCAATTAGATTCGGTGTGGATCTAGGACATTCTCGCACTTAGAGATTTATGTCATGCTTGATGGGTTAGATCTCTAACTTTTGTGCAAATGGTGTTTCTGACATGAATGATGGTTAAGGATTTTTAGACTACTCGCGTGTAATGATTGTGATGTTTTGAATGGTTGTTAGGCCTTAGATCCTTGCGTAGTGATTTAAGCGATGATACTCTTGCGCCTCAACTCTAGGCGACGTATGATTTTATGCTTATGATCATATTTCCTTAGGAAACAAAATACAGTCGTTTAACTTGTGCTCTCTTATGTTGCCACATGAGGGTTTAACAACTTCAATTGCGCCCTTAAAATTTTTGGCGGATGATTGATGTAGACATTAAACTTGTTACGCCATGGAATGTTGTGTTACATGTGTTGGTTTTTAGAATGATATTGCGCCTTGATGATCGTTGTTGATGTGTCTTCCTTATGTCGAATTGTTGGTTAACGCATTGTTATTGTTACATTAAGATGTGTGAAAGTTGTGTCGATGAAGTTGTTAGTTAGTATGGTGTTTTAATTACCTAACACAACTTTAAAAAGATTCATTTTTTACCTATGTACATCGCTTGTTGTCGTAACGGTGGGGTCATTACACTAATGGTACATTCCTTGGATTAGCCCTAATAAACGAATGGTGCATTCCTTGGGTTAGCGAGTTGAGAGGAACAATAGATTATGGTTGGAACTGATGCTAGAGTTGTAAAAGTGCAAAAAATTGTTTTCTAAGCATTGTGATGTAAATTTGTGTATATATGAATATCAACATAGTGTGCACTGAGGACGACACACATTTGTAGGGGAGGGGGATTGTAACATCCCCACTATATTATCCCTTGTTTAATTAATGTTTGTGTAGATATAATGTGTGGTTATGGCCAAAACGATGTAATATGTGAATTGTATTTCTATGTTTTAATAATAAAATGTGATGTCAATTTATAAGGGGACATGGACAAAGATGGGGGCTGAATTAATCCACAAGAGAGGGGAGGGTCTAAGAGAATGGTCAAGAGGGGGTCCAAGGGGGAATTACCCATGTATATTAATTCAACCCATTTTTCCTAAATTTGTTATTGGTATATGAACCTTCTAATTTCCGATTGAGTGTTCCCAAAGCCAATCTATATGAACTTTCTAATTTATGATTAAGTGTTCCCAAAACCAATCATTGAATACATGTAAGAGGGTGGGTGTGAGTGGTCACATCTCATAGTTATTGGAAGCATGGGGGGTTGAGTACAATCATCTTGGGGAAGTGTGTGAGTCAAGCAAGCAAGCCAAAAGAGAGAAAATGTGTATGGGTAGCTACAATAGTTTTACAAGATCATTTTTTGTTCATGAACAAGAAGGAGAAAGGAAGAAAGAGAGCTTGGAACTGGAACATCCATGGAGGGTGAATTCTAGGGCATGTTGGAGCATTTCTGGAGTGCATTGGAGCTGAAGACTAAAGAGCCAGGTTTCCGGGCCTAAAGAGTGAAATCTTGTATGGGTTGCAGTGTAATAATAAGTGTTTGTTGTCGTTCACTGATAGTTTTCCTAGCAATGAGTTCCCTGGAGTTTCCAGCAGAGAGATTCTTGGTTACCTATGCTAGAGAGGCCCTGATAAACGAATGGTATGCCTAAGGGACTAAGATCAGTGAAGGGGTACATTCCTTGGGTTGGGAAGGTCAAGAGGAATAGAGATGGTGGAAAATCAAAATAGCTATGGGAGAATACCAATGGGTTGTGAGTTTATGAGCTATGAGTGGACAATGAGAGACCACCTTTTTTTGTGGATTACTAGCCTTAACTCGGGGTAACTTGTTGTTGAGATTTGGAATAACAGGTCTATGGTTGGGTGGAATGTCTGTCCCAAGCAGTTGGTTGCACATCTATCTTGAAAGATAAGTGTTTTGTCTTGTTGTTGTGTTGTATTTATGAGTTAAGTTGTGGTGCATGAACTCTGTGTATTTGAGAATGAATTATATGTTGTTTTGTTGAATTATTAAGTTGCATTCGTGTTTTTTTTATATGTTGTAGATGTATTTGATTTATGGTAATAGAAAATAGATAAATCTGTATGTAAATCATAGTTGTTAAGCTACAAGAAATTTATTAGATAACAAATATTTTAGTTTTTATGAGTTATTCCGCATTGTAATGTTCCTTAGTTGGGCTGTGGGACGTTACATGCAGATTTTGTTGAGACGTATATTTGACATGTATATTCATATGTATATTATTTTTTCATATAATGTTGTGGTTGTTGTTTATGTTGTTTGATTTATAAAATGTATTATGAGTATGCTAATGATGAACATTGTTAAATATTTCTATGTTTTTAAGTGAAATTCGATATGTATCACTCATTTAAATTTACAGTTTCCATATAATGTTTAACTTTACTTTTATGAAATCGTTTAATTTGGATTGCGATTGCAAAAAATTATAACCATTAATGTCATATAATATTTAACTATTCTTCAAGGTGAATTGTTTAATGTCCAACAAGATACAATATGTTGATTAAACATGTTTAGAAACAAAAATACTTAAATATGACGAGTGAAATGATTCTGATTTGAATATTAATGTCTTTTTCATATATTATAATAATAAGATTATAACATAATTATTCACTAATAATAATGGTGATGATGTAATAATAAAGTTTTTTTTTATTATTATTATTCAAAGATTAAAGTTATAATATAATTGTTTACTAAAATCATAATTATTATATTTTATTAACATTTATTTTTTCCAAAGATTTTATTAATTTATATTATCCAACTATTATAATTTATGAAATTTATTCAATTAATTTTAAAATACTAAATATAGAGAATAATAATACATTTTGATCTATACACTTTAGATGAAATGGTTTCACAATTTTTTACTCTAATACCAACTTTTGTGAATCTTCTATTAAAAAATAATATCACCGAGCATTTTATAATTAGTATTTTAAGAATTAGTGAAATTGACAAAGGTTTTTATACTTTTAGATAAGTATGGATCATTAAAATTCCTTAATTTTCATTAGGCTCTAGAAAAAGACTCTTTTAGAATTTCCATGTCCTTCCTATATTGAAACTTATCTCATGGAGAATGTAAAAAAAATGATTAATATAAGTTTATATGATTATAAAACTAAATGATGGAGTGGAATAGGTGAAGGCCATGATAGCTACAGTAGTTAAGGTGAGGAATGCCATCAAAGTTGGCAATGCCAACACCGCAAGTGTGATTCCAGAAATCATAGATGTTGCACAAAGTTATTTTGTTGGAATTGTCCTTATAAGTTCCATCAAAGTATATATTTATTTGAATTTTGATTTTTTCAAACAATAAATTTTTTTAAGGTTTGAATATTTTTTAATATCTTCATTTTTTGTTAAATAAAATATAATTTAGAATATATCTTTACTATTGTACGTCACTAACTTTGTGATATCTGAATTAATGCTTAATAATTCAAAGGTTAACATAAACATGTTTTAATATAATATGACATAAATTTTCTATAATAAACAATAAATATGACAATAAAAATATATCAAACCCACACTTTATGCTTGTACTATTTAATGCATTTTCAATATGGTGATTGTAAATGGTTGTTAACTTTTCATATCCAACATAATTATAAAATGAAGAAAAAAATATAATTGTCCATTATAGGTACCCATAATAAAATGACACCTCCATAATATAAATGTCCAAACTAATCATTTATAAATTAGTCTTCGTTGCCATCACCCTGATTATCTTCTTTGCTTGGAATTGTAACATTATTGTTCTAAAAAATATGTTTAAATCTTGGATCATGTCTCAGTACGAACCACCAATCCCTATCCAACACATCTAAGTTAAAAAACACTCAGTTGCAATGTTTTGGGAAAACATAAGGCTCATTACTTTCAACCCACATTTTTTAGAGTTAATACATATTATCCCACTATCACGATCTTCCTTTACATTTTTCCAGTCGAAGGCATCCGACCACTTGCAACAAAAAATAACACATTGAAATGATGAGAAGTCGACTTGCATGATCTCTTGTATATTTCCAATGTAACCTAACTTCCCCTCTATTAGGTTTTGATCACGGTGGCTAACATGATTAGATTGGTCGAACTCAATGTCCACTCCACAATCATGTGTGATGTGTCCATCATCAACATACTCAATGCGAAAATGATGTCCATATACCCACATATATTGGAACAAATGCACCTGTAAAAATGCGAACAAAGGACAATGTCATATGTCTAATGACCAAAGCATTAATAAAAACATAATATGTGTTACAATTCAAATATGAAATATTATAAATAGAATGTGGTACTTAGAGATATTATTACAGAGTTGTTGCACCTGATTCCTATGTTTAGTGCATCTTGATCTTCTCCATGTGGGTTATGATTGGACACCACATATTTATCTTGCATCTAATCAACCACCCAACTATTGGGACATATTTTTGGAATATTTTCTTTTAAATGATCATGATAATGCATGCTTATACCATTCAACCATATGAATGCTTTCCTATCACTATTCCATTTCCTTCTTTTCTCTTCATACAATGTGACCCATGGTCGTGTTTCTTTTGCGTCGTAAAGAACAAATTTATTGATGGCATCAATTTTTAAATTTGTTGATGTATAAAAAAATTCAAAACAAATAGCATGAGATCAAATATATATTATCAAATTAAAGAACAAATTTGTTGATGGAAACAATTTCTAAATTCGTTGATGTATACAAGAATTCAAAACAAATAACATGGGATGAAATATATATTATCAACTTCATTGCAAAAAAATTATCTCTATTAAATTGAAAAAATATAACTGACTTACTCTTTATCAAACACCTTTTTTCGTTCGTTTGGAGTAGCTCCCCTTCTCTTTTTTCTTCATGTTCATGGTTGTCCCAAACGACTTCCCCTGATGTGTCATCAATTTGCTTGATGTACTCACTAGCATAATAGAACGATTCATATACTATGTACCCCTATGCTATAGAGTCCTCCAGTTTTTCCCTTTGTCAAACAAACCCATTCAATTTTTTCATGTATCTCTCTAAAAAGAACATCCAACGACATGAGAGCACCCCAACTAATTCAACATTATCAGGTAGGTGAATTAGAAGATGGACTTGTGGGCAGTTCCTTCTCAAACATACAAACAATCTTAGTTATCTCTAGATGCCACCATGGAATGCTAGCCATATGAATCTCCCTTGATGTGATCCAATGTATAGATGCAAATAATTTCGATATGACACATCTCAGGTCCTGGGGGAAGTAATGGTTCACACAACCACGAATGAGCAAAGGATAATGACACTACAAAATAAACACACACATAATTAATTTCCATAAAACTATGAGTGCATAACATATTTTTACCGATGTTTGTATAGAAGAAGAATCATGTATTCAACATACATACCCTTAGAAAGTTCAGATGGTCATGTGATTTCAACCTCGACAAATTCCCTTCTACAGTGAAGCAATGCCGTAGAGTCGTCCCATATAAAGAAGGTGTCTTCACAGCCAATATACCATACTTCATCATAGAAAGATCACCTTTCTTCAAAATCCATAGGACATCACCTTCTTTAAAATACCAAGAGGGATCAGCCTCTCCTATAGTTTCGTTTCTTGGCCAATGTCTCTTTTTAGTATTTGAAGAAACAAGATCTCTCCTCACAACCAATGTGTCATTTTTATTCCATGATATGTGCCTCCATAAAGAAGATGAAACATTTTTAATATATGCAAGGGATATTGTAAGTGGTCAATCTTAAGATGCTCCCAATATGGAAGCTCATAAAATAAAGATTTATTTTTCATCTCAATGGGAATTTTCTCTACATAGATGTCAAAAAAGTCAGGATCATCAAACATAGGTTTACCATTGAAAGTGGATGCAACTCTTCTATAAGGGTGGTATTTTAGGAGGAATACCCTCGAACAGTCGTACACCGTCTTTGGTAGGTCATTGGACCATCTAGCCTTTATAGAAGGTCCACAACATTTACATTCATGATGCCCTTTTGTTACAAGATCTACGATGTTATCGTATACATAGCATGTTAGTGTCAAAAATATAGTTTCACCAAATGAAGTACGCCAAATACCATTACATATATAAACAAATCAATGAACATGATTACCAGAGAAAACTCCTAGTCCTCGATAATCGTGCATGGTATATGCACGAATGCCATACAACATAAAATACCTCTCTAATGGGATGGGTCTTGATACATCATATACATGTATCCCTTCCCATAATTGCTTAAATTCTTCGATCAATGGTTGGAGGTAGACATACATTGTCTTCACTTGTCTTCTACCTGGGACTATAAGAGCGAGCATAAGATGTTCATTCTTCATGGACAACCATGGGGGGGGTATTGCTATTGATCACTACCACTGGCTAAATAGAATAGTTGGTGTTTTGGAGGGAATACGTGTTAACTCCATCCATAGATATGCTCAATCGTAAACTCTGTACTTCATCCTTGAATTTATTGGGCCATGTATCCTCTATATGCTTCATGGATATTGAATCTGTTGGGATTCACATAACTCTTGGCTCACTTCTATGTGAGGCATGTCACCCCTACAACATGTCTAATTGTTTGCAACAAAAGAGCCTTTGAATCCTTGTAATTATAGGCATCTGCCTCAATATCTTATGAGGAGGACCATGTGTCTTACCCTTGTTTTTTATTTATTTATGGTACATGTCATGCTCACATTCTAGACATATCTCTTTGTCCACATATTCGTTTATGTATAGAATACAATCATTCAGACATGCGTGGTATGATATGTACTCAACACCCAACATTTTCAACACTTTCTTTGCCTCTGCGCACCTATCGAGCAAGATATTATCACTCATAAGTACCTTATCTTTGAGTAACTTGCAATTAGTAGGAAATAAAAATGTGCATTGTCATTAAGCATGGATAAAATCAACCATTTTCTTCATTCATTGTGTGACAGGATTCCTTAAAAATTTAGGGGACTTAATGGTTAGTTGCCTCAAAAGTGCCAAGAAACATGCGTCTGACATACCATACATTTCTTTCAAGTTGTACAATAACATTGTTGTCCCTATTTGGGTAGACCTTGCAAACCCATGTACTCGATCAGATAGAGGGGTGGTGGAAGAAGATTTCAGGTTTTCATTGAAGGTATCTACGACATCAACTTCATCTCCTAGTTTATTTTGCTAGAATGCATCTAACAATATTCCCTCCATGGATTGGGTAGCTCGCAATAAATCACCCATACCAATATCTATATCATTGCCTTCATCCCCAACATGTGAAGAACTAGTGTTACTGTTGAGGTTTTGAATTGGTGACTCAGAACGTAGTGGGAATTGAATAGGTGGTTTTTTCAATCATTCTTGGTATGCTTCCTCTTCGAGTCCTTTTCATTTAGAAACAAGCTCATGACTTGACATTGTAGTGGGGTGCAACGATATATGGTGGATAGATCATTCGTTATTAGAATCCTGATTGTAAAAATATTGAACATTACATTGATAATATTAGTAACACAATGCTTTTAATATGTTCAAACATTATACCAAACACTTATTAGAAGCATGCACATTTTTTTCCCAATAATAAATATGAAACCAACCACTTTATAAAACAAATGTCAAATTGATCAATACATTTACATTAGTTCCATTGAAAATCTAAAAATACAATTACTCAATCACCTTTTTCTTATGCCCTACGAGGTTGTCTACATAAAAGATATCAATTTCACGATGTAATACTGTTGACCCAGGTTGGTTGCTGGAAGATGGAATGATAGGATTGGTAGGGTAAAGAAGCTGTCCATTTTCATCAAACATCTGTTTGCGGTATCTTTCTCCTGATAAGATCTTGCAGAATTTTGGGTCTACTAGAATATCTTGAGCATCTGAACTTGATCCTAAATCTTGATCCCGCAAAATTCAATGAACAATTATTCAACTGCACCTACATACATATAATAAATTTAATGAGATAAATGAATTATCAATAAAATATAGACATACTACAATCGACATGAGAGAACTTGAAGGACTTCCAAAAATGCAGAATGAGTTGGAATGTGAAGAACTGACCATTTAATATTATAATTCATTTTTTCCTGCATTTGAGCCAAAACCATTATCTTGGGTAGCATAGAACAATCTAACTTCAAAAATAACTTCGAATTACTTTTATAACTTGACAGTGGGCTTCATCATATAAAGACACACCAATGCATATGGATAAACCAAACACATTGGTGCATTTAATTGAGCGAAGCACCAAAGACTGACATCCATTATTGCTTCTGCAATGCAAAACATCTACAAAATTTAAATGTAGATCACATAGAAATCTACAAAGTAGAAATTTCAGGTATATGATTTCATTCTATTAATCATCTTAATCATTTTCTTATTTTATTCAAACAATTTTCAGTGCAATCCCAAACAAATAAAAAAGGGTTTCATAGTTACCTTCAGTATTGGAAGCCCTAATTTCCTCATTGTTTTTTGCTTTCTCTTTCTATATTTCACAAGAATGATTTTTTTTAAGTAAATTTTTTTATATGGTTTGTTTATTTAAATATGGGTCTTTCCTACCCGTTGTAATGAAACCACTCATTGCGTTGGATCCCAAATTGTCATGTCGTTGTTTTTTTTGTAAACACATTCACGATGACTAGTGTGCTTTGTACATAGTAAGAGCACCAGTGTGTATTTGCATGTAAAAAACATGGCTTAATTTAAATTAGAAATAATATAAAAAAATCATTTTTGCGGCCGACGATGCACATTTACCTAGATAAGCATAAGGATACATTGTTTACAAAGCGCACGATTGAGTTTTAAATGGAAAAATTATTGTTTTTAAATGGAAATCACCATGTGTTAAATTTGTTCATAGGTCGGCGGTGTGTAATAAACAATACTTACGAAGTCGTGCTCTTTTAATTCACAAATCATCGATTGAATACAAAAATTTGTAAAATGTTTTCAATTTCGCAACGATGTTGTTATACTGTAATGGTGCGTATATGTATGGTTGATGCACTACTGTGTATAAATATGGTGGATGCCCCGGTGCATATTAAGTTACTATATGCATTGGGATCTTTTTTTTTTTTAAATTAAGTAATTTTTATATCTGATGATTCCTAGTTTTTTTTTTTCAAGGAGATTTGAAAATTTCAAGGGACAAACAAGGGGAAAACCAAGACATGTCAGTAGAGATCTAAAAAAAAATGTAGAATAAGATGGTAAAAGAAATGAACATAATGGCGTTGTAGGAGGAGCCATCCCAACTACAATGTGCATCAAAGGTATGCAATCATTTATTTATTCTTTTATGTACATTTAATTTAATTATTGTGTGAAATACTGATTTCTAAATGTTTTGTTTCTGAAAATAAAATAAAAAACAGAATCCATTCAACACATAAAACATGACAATGAGGAATAAAAGGGTTGATCACAAACTTTGTGACTATTTACGTTTTCGGCCTTTCTTAAGATTTTGTGTTTATTGTTATCTTTATATTCAAATAATTAATTTACACTTGTTCATGGATGTCTTCTAGTAGGTGCTAACATACAAAGAGGAGCCAACCCATGAATTGATAAACATTGGGTTAAGTATGTATTGTGAGTATATGTTGAAGAATGAAAGTTTAATTAAACAATTTGTAAATAGCTATGTTGTTTAACTTCCATTCTTTTATAATTATTGAAAAAACAAGAAAACTTTATATTGATTACATCGATTGTGTTTTATCATGTCATATTAAACATGCAGGAAACAAAATATGGAATGCAACCAACGAAGGAGATTTTGAGAGAATTCATGAAGCAATATGGCTTAGAAAGAATGTGTATTGTTTATGAAAGACTTGGTGCTAAGGTAAGTTATTTTGTTTACGCAATCATGTATATTCTACTATATATATAAACGTAGATATACTTATTACAATTTATTTTTATGTTTATAGATGGAAGATGAAGGGGCGGAACATAAAAAAAAAACTGATTGAGAAAACATTATGTTAAAAACCAAAGTACAATATCACCTACAAATGACGAAGAAATGAGGCGTGCATGCAGCTCGAGCGATGATAACAATTCAATTGATGAATGACAATCAATATAATTGAATGTTGCTACAAGTTGTATGTTTTGGAATATTTGTATCTGAAAATCAGAGATTTTGTTAATGTACTCAACATATTGTTCCAACTACATGAGGACATGTTACCAATAAGTGTAACAATTACAAATTGGTTGCAATTTTATTATTGTGGACCTTTACAATGTCCATTTTTGTATAACAATGGGTCTCTTATTCATATATAATAAAATGGATTTCTTATTTCATTGCATGGTCGAATGTTGTAAAATGTTGTGTTCTTGAATAATTAATATATGGATAATTTACATTGTTAAAAATAACAGAGGTGTAATTGGTTGGATAACACATTAATGTAATTATTATATCAAAATGCAGTAACAAAAATATAAAACAATATTATTATAATAATAAAAAAATTGATTCTGAAATGATTAATTGAAAATTTGTAAAAAAACAGTAAATTAAAATATATACATATCAATGACCTTTATCTTCTAAAGGTAAGGGAAAGTATATGCTGAGGAGCAGGGGCCGAGTAGCAGGGGCCGAGTTGCGGGGGCTGAGACCGTGTTGCAGGTGCTGGGGGCCGAGTTTGGGGCCGAGTTGCGGGGGCTGAGACCGTGTTGCAGGTGCTGGGGGCCGAGTTTGGGGCCGAGCGTGTAGCCAAGAGGGAGAGGGAGCAAGGCCGAAACCTCCCCTGTTCAAACCGACTCCAGCTGTGGGGCCGTGAGCATCCACATCCATACCTACAACCACAGATCTATCTACAACAAGGGCCAAGTGATCAGATCTGTGAGGAGGCCGAAACTCAGAGCCATTGGCTCAAATCTGCCCAGATCTAAGCAAAAATTCTCTGTGGATGAAATTGCCAGTGGTAATGGAAAGAAACGCGTGAGGAGCGAGAGGGCGAGTGGAGAGTGACAGCGAGCAGGGGTCCCCCAGCCATGGACGCTGGTGGGGGATCCATCCCCACCCCTCCCCCTTTGCCAGAGATTGATGCCTTCAGGAAACTGGTGGCCGAGGCTTCCAAAAGACCGTCGTCAGCAGCACAACAGAAGTTCGTCAAGAAACTGGAATGCATCCCAAGCGTAGAACTGCCTTTAGAAGAAACTTGCAGGTTGGCAGTCAATCTGGCAAATATAGGTCTTATCGGGCAATTTACCGGGCTATGGCCCTCTCCCAAATCCGTCGAAGCCTGGGTGCAGAGGAACTGGAGCCCGCTCATCTCAGAAGGGATAAAGAGTCACTTCGTAGGGAAAGGTTACTTTGTGTTCGTCTTTGAAAACCCTGAAGACAAAAACCTCATTTTCAGAAACGGCCCATATTTCATGGGACCCCAGGGGCTATATCTGAACAAATGGACCCCGTATTTTGACCCAGCTCAGGACGTGCCATCTGATGTTCTAGTGTGGGTTCGCCTACCACATCTTCCTTTGCACTGCTGGAACCAAAAATCACTGCATGCAATTGACAACAAGCTCGGAAGGTACATTGATCAAGCACCAAGGAAAGATCAATACTCATGCACTCGGATATGTGTGGAGGTGGATCTGGAAGTGGGATTACCAGAGGCAATCAAACTTACAGCGGCAGACTGGACGCATATCCAGGAGCTAGACTATGAACAATTACCTTTCAAATGCCGACACTGTCATGGATATGGCCACTTCGTAAGGCACTGCAAAAAAAAGAATGCAGAGGAGAGTGAGAATGCAAGAACAAACCAGTGGATCACAGTTCAGAAAACAGGGACAACAATATCTAGAAAAAAAGGAACAACGAAGAGTGACAATCATGGGCAACTGGAACAAGAGCAACCTGACGGGGACCCCAATCCCATGCCGCAACCAACAACGCAAGCAGAAGAGCTCAGTAAGGAAACAGAAGAACCATATATAATTATGGAAAGCAGGGTACACCCAAAATCCCCCCTAAAAAGAAAAGACACCGGGGAACAAGGGCAAACGGCAGGATACCTGGAGGCAGCCCCCTCATCCTCATATGCAGACATAGCCAGAAAGAAAATAA
>SNQJ01S0026879.1:30095-62422 GCA_010110895.2 Picea sitchensis
TAGCCATTACTATGAAGGTAAAATCCAAGAATTGCATGAGTATTAGTGTTGATGAGGTATGTCAAATATATCATAGATGATAAGGTGAAAATACAACTCTTCATAAATGGATTGCCTCGGTCCAATAGGGATAGGATTAAATTTGATGAACCTAGAACATCGGATGAGACAATCAGAAAATCCAAGTATTGTTATGAACATAAAAAAGGAAATACAATTTTTCAAAAGACATGGAAGGACATGAAACAAGAGAAGCATGGACAAAGGAAGAAGGGATTCAAGTCTTCTTGCTTTAAAAACCAACCAGGAACCTTCCCACAAAATTAGCTAGCCAATAGTGGGAATAAGCTAACTGAAATTTTGGGAAATACACCAAGGAGACCAATTCAATGTTGGGGTTGTGAACTAAATTCAACAATAAATGTCCAATGTGAGACAAACATCCCACATAGGCATGATAAGCAAATAAGTTGTATGATAGGATCCATCAATCAATTTTTTTATAGATTGTGTGTTTCTTTCTAACAAGTTTTTTATTTGCATCCTTCTCTCCCATGCAACATTTTAATTCCATGTGTATGAGAACACACATGTAGTAGGTGTCTCTAACCCAATTCATAGTTTACCAATTTATGATGGCAGGAATCAACCAAATGAGCATGATTAGAGGATAACCTTTTCAAACTTCATAAAAAATGTGTGGTTCTACGTAAGCTTCACACATCAAACCAAGATAAAACCACCAATCATATTAGAGTATGAGTAAACCAATATTCAAGTAAAAAGATATTTAAAGACAAGATAGAGTACAATTTCCAAATTTCCATGCCTGGATTTTTCTATGAAAAGGAATTGAAAAATAACTGACCACGTAGGAGGGAACTACTAATGAAATAAATATTTAATAGGAAACACTACGAAAAAATTTAACATGTACAAGCTAGTGGCCTTAAGGACCGGCTAACTGAGGCATACACAAAATTTGATTTCAAACTAAGGAGGCAAATTAATTCATGAAAGCAGAAAGAAGCAAAACCCACTAAACTACACCTACCCTAATCTACACTAGCTCACCTTGAATAATGTGAAATCATAAAGCTAATGTAGCCATCGAAGGATACTTGCCGGAATATCAAGGCACTACCTAAGTATGTGGGGTTGGATTATGGTGCAATGAATCATGGAAAGAATTAAATCATTGTGAATTTCATTCACATCGAGGAGTACAATATGCTTACTTCTTTGTAAAGAGCTTAGAGAAAATGGTGATTCCATCCAACATTCAATGATGTTGAAAAGTCCATGATTACAATCTTTGAAAGAAGGAATGGAATGTGAAGATAAATGGCTCACCTTATCATCTTCTTTGCTTGGTTTCCCTATCGTGTTATTCACCATGAGTATCACTTTATTGAAATCATCTCCTTCATTGTGCATGAAAATTGGTTTGAGACTTGAGATTTCCTCTTCCTTAGGTTCTAATTGTTATCTAATTATATCATAGTTGGGTGTAGACAATTAACCATTTGAAACCATATTTTCAATTAGATATTCAACAATATCTGACTTAACATTACGATTAAGTGGTATGGAATCATTTACACTCCTTTATTGAGAAGAAACGTCGTCGTTAGGTTAACAAGATAACATCCACAATTTTTTCCTCTTCATGTTCTTGGACATCAAATTGCAGATTGTATGTGATTGACAAATCCCCATATGTTTTCATTGCAGATGGACAAGCCTCTTTATCATAATAAGTGTGGTCGATACAAATGTATTATCATGCTCCTCATCGAACAAATCCACAACACTTTCCTTTTTCTACTTTAGATGGGCTTTTAAATGGTGCTTATTTAACATTTTCTACAACACAACTTTTCCCTCATGAATCACATATTGTACTATGGAAAGCACCCTTAACTTAAGTTCCAATATTTGCTACATGTAATTAACTCACCTTTTTCATATGTTGCATTCTTGGACCCAAGACAAGGAGGTGAGGATAAAGGATGATTCTAGATATCTTCCCTCAAGTGAGTATCTTTGAAATAATATAGCTGCAAAGTATCAAAGTCTTTGGAATCCAATAGCCTGTGAGTTTCCCTGTCAAGAGTGTTAATAGAGCCTATTATGCATTACTTTTTTCTCTTGCTTTAGGAGGTTGTCAATGGACCCCATATAATTGTTCTTATCTTCTCAATCATCTGAGACAAGAGGGTTCATGAAATTTGTTGAGAATTCCCTTGTTTTGACATAAGAGACTTTATGAGAGATCATACCATCTTCTTTGCTTTTGGTTTGAACAACTGGTTCATTTTTTGGTTCATATTCCATTGATATGGCATGTATATCCAAATCAAGTTATTGTACAAGACCATGTCAGATATCAATACCATCTACATCATTAGTGTTATTTATTAGTCATAATTTTGTTGTTGAATTTTTCACATGGTTTACTCATTTAAGTTCGATGTGTCAGTTTAACATGATTGTGAGGGTCAGATATGTGGTGGGAAGCATTCTCGACTTTGTGAATTTCCATCACATGATAATGATAAATATCCTTCTTCACAAAAGGTGAGAGCATCCAAGAACCACTCATCCTTCACTTGCTTAAAGTGCCTATCAATTTCATGAAAGTGATGACATCGTTGTTTGGACCTCATACTACAATATTTGATGGAATCATGTTTCTTACTATGAAACTTGTCTAGTTCACAAAACAATGCATCCACTTGGTAATTATAATGAGTGGAGACATACGTCATATTACACTTTTAGTTCCTGCGATAGACGTCGTATCACAATTTCAGTACCCATGGAGGTGACCCCACAAAGCGAGGGTTTCTTTCACCGAGAAGGGTTGTTATGTGGAGGTCAGAGTAATTGTTTCTCATATCTTCGTTGCCAACCTCATCTCTCGTCTTCGGAAGATCCTTACTTCCTTTTTTCCCTGTTACAAGGGAGTTGTTTGCTTTCTCTTATCTTATAGGGACTTTGGTAGTGTGTGCTCTTTGATTTAGCAGAAACTAGGTTGTTTATGTGTCTATGGAATTAGTTTTGAAGCTTGCCAATCAAGGAACCCCTTTACATGGGGATCCTCGTGCTTTTCCTACTTTTGGAAATATTGGTCCTCCTTATATTGCTACATTGAGTCTCCCTGGATTCACCATAGGGTTACCGATATGGTTGTTTTCCATTCCAGTGATCCCAAATTCTCTTGGTGCTTCGAATGCAAGCCCTCCACCCCAATAACATCAAGCTCGTGTTGACCCTTTGCCTTCTTCACATGTTGCGTCTTCTTCCCTTTATTCTTCTTCGCATGGTGAAAGTATTAATACTAGTAACCAGGAGGCTTAGAAGAAGAAAAGGAAGATTAAGAAGAAGGAAAATAAGAAAGGGGGCAATATGTCAACCATTGTTAATCATGAAGGGAGTGTTGATGATATTGACAAGTCTACTAACACACGCTGCAAGCCCAAATTACCTTGCAGAATTTGTGAGGGTGACCACCTTCTTAAGGATTGCCCCGGTATTTCCACAGTTTTAGAAGTGTGGTCTCAGGGTTATCAACAACCCATGTTTCCAGCCGTTGTAGGTCATGTTGGTGACAACTCATGTTTCCATCTGTTGCAGGTCATGTTGGTGACAACCCATCAACCAGTAATCATCAGGTTGGGGGAAAAAAGGGTCAAGTCAATATTCCTTTCTAGTTATGTGGGGAAATACATCTCACTTACCTTTTCCCTTGGATGGATGAAGCTTTACAATTCTTGGAACACATTTCTATTTCCCATTCCATGAGTCTTCTCCTGACCCACCATTGGTTGATGAAGTGGTTGATTTGATTCCATCATTGCTCAATCACACTCTTCCCTTGGAGAGTGAAGTTGATACCACTCAGGTTTTTCTCATCACTTCATATTCCTCCAGAAAAGGGGACATTTCACCCATTTCCATGGAACCCCCTCCAAGTACTGAGGTCAATTCCTTTGATTGGAACATAATGACAAAGCCCTGTCTTCCTACATGCATGAATTTCTAAACCATTGTGCAGGTTTGTGATAGGAGCATATATCACACTATTATAGAATAAAGTGCTTATGTTATCATTTTATCCTCAAGTACTTGGAAATTTATTGGTTCCCCTCAACTTGTGTTGGTCACCCATCATCTGATGGGTTTTAATAGAAGAACTAGTGAACCTTTAGGGATCCTCCTCAGTTTCCCATCAACTTATGAGGGAAAAATGTTTGTATTGATGTCATGGTAGTCCAAGGCTCCTTGGATTTTAATTTGCTCCTTGGGCTGGGTCTATGCATTTTCCCACTCTTTCAAGTGATGCATAGTGTCCACACTCTTTCAAGTGATGCATAATGTCCACACTCTTTCAAGTGATGCATTTTCCCCATGATGGGAGCATAGTGACCATTGATCAACTTTCGTTTCTTAGTCTTGATCGTTGTATGATTGCTGACCATTCAACTTCCTTGAATGTTCCTTATATTCAAGTGGTTTCTCCCTCGCTACAGGTCAATTATGTGGCATTATCTCCCATGAATTCAATTTCTAATGAGAAGGAGGCTCTCATTGTATGCTCATAATCTTTGGATTTAGTTTCGGTAGTTGACATGATAACTCCCTTGATAGGGAAATTAGAGCATGATCTTCCCCCTGTTGATCAGAGTGAGTCTCATGACATGTATTCCTTCCAGAGTATTATTCTTCTATCTGATGAAGACCTCTTGGAAGCCATGGTCAAGGTTTACGACCATAGTTTTTCATGTGTCAAGCTCGTTTAAAAAATGAAACAGATGACTACGAGCATAGTTATTTTCTTATGTCAAGCTCGTTAAAAAATGAAACAGATGACTATGAGCATAGTTCCCATTTCTGTGTCAAGCTTGTTAAAAAATAAAACAGATAACCATGAGGATAGTTCATTTTCTGTGTCAAGATCGTTAAAAAATAAAATAGACCCCCCTCCAATTAAGTCGAGTCTTTCACTAGATCTCGTAAATGTTGACTCGAGTATTTCACTAGATCTCGTAAACATTGAGTCGAGTTTTTTGCTAGATCTCGTAAACATCGACTTGAGTCTTTCACTAGATCTTGTAACTGAACCTTCATTTCTTCTGCTTATGTCAAATGATCCTCTTTCTTCCTCCCCCTCTAGTGAACCTTTTCCTACTAGTAGCCAGAAATCTGATTGGGTGTTGAAGAAGAGTCAGCGGACGAAATGAAGCTCGGGGGCATGTCTCCAGCCTCTTGACGTTATGTTGGAGTTATGTCGCGAGATTCTGCTGATCATGTTGGGGGAAAAGTACCAACCTCTAGGCGACATGTTGGGAAGAAAACCTGCTAATGGTTATCGCCCGAGCATAGTTTATTTTCCTATTTCAAACTCGTTAAAAAATGAAAGCAACCCAAAAAATCTGCCAAGATCCAAGCAAAATTCTCTGTGGATGAAATTGCCAGTGGTAATGGAAAGAAACACGTGAGGAGCGAGAGGGCGAGTGGAGCGTGGCACAGCGAGCAGCGAGCAGGGGTCCCCCAGCCATGGACGCTGGTGGGGGATCTGTCCCCACCTCTCCCCCTTTACCAGAGATTGATGCCTTTAGGAAACTGGTGGCCGAGGCTTCCAAAAGACCGCCGTGAGCTGCACAACAGAAGTTCGTCAAGAAACTGGAATGCATCCCAAGCGTAGAACTGCCATTAGAAGAAACTTGCACGTCGACAGTCAATTTGGCAGACAGAGGTCTTATCAGCCAATTTACCGGGCTATGGTCCTCTCCCAAATCCGTCGAAGCCTGGGTGCAGAGGAACTGGAGCCCGCTCATCTCAGAAGGGATCAAGAGTCACTTTGTAGGGAAAGGTTACTTTGTGTTAGTCTTTGAAAACCCTGAAGACAAAAACCTTATTTTCAGAAACGACCCATATTTCATGGGACCCCAGGGGCTATATCTGAACAAATGGACCCCGGATTTCGATCCAGCTCAGGACGTGCCATCTCCTGTTCCAGTGTGGGTTCGCCTACCACATCTTCCTTTGCACTGCTGGAATCAAAAATCACTGCATGCAATCGGCAACAAGCTCGAAAGGTACATTGATCAAGCACCAAGGAAAGATCAGTACTCATGCGCTCGCATCTGCGTTTAGGTGGATCTGGAAGTGGGATTACCAGAGGCAATCAAACTAACAGTGGCAGACTGGACGCATATCCAGGAGTTAGACTATGAACAATTACCTTTCAAATGCCGGCACTGTCATGGATACGGCCACTTCGCAAGGCATTGCAAAAAAAAGAATGCAGAGGAGAGTGAGAATGCAAAAATGAACCAGCGGATCACAGTTCAGAAAACAGGGACAGCAAGATCTAGAAACAAAGGAACAACGAAGAATGACAACCATGGGCAATTGGAACAAGAGCAACCGGACGGGGACCCCAATCCTACGCCACAACTAGCAACGCAAGCAGAAAAGCTCAGTAAGGAAACAGAAGAACCATATATAATTATGGAAAGCAGGGTACACCCAAAATCCCCCCCAAAAAGAAAAGACACCGGGGAACAAGGGAAAACGGCAGGATCCCTGGAGGCGGCCCCCTCACCCTCATATGCAGACATAGCCAGAAAGAAAATAATGGAACCAGTAAGCTCTTCCGAGGATGAGATCTCAGAAAGACCAGCCAAAAGAGCAAGAAGGAAGTCCCGTAAAGAAGCTAGGGAGGAAGAGGCAGAAAGACAAAAGACCCAAGGAAGCCAACCCACCATAGAAATTTCAATCGGCAGAAATACAAGGATAAGGTCTCAAAAAGGAGGAGGCTCGTCCACCCCCATCAGTAAGTAATGAAAATCGTCTCTTGGAACTGTAGAGGTCTGGGGAACTCAACGAAAATTGAAGCAGTTAAGGATTTGATGAAAGTGGAACCAGCAGACATTCTCATGCTCTAAGAGACAAAAATCGAAGGGGAAGCCCTTCTAGAGATCAGCAAAAGCAAATGGCAGAAGAATGCAAGGAAAGCAATCAGTGCAAGGGGATCCTTCGGAGGAATAACAACACTTTGGAAGGAAGATCAGTTCAGCCTTGTCAACTCCTTCAACACTCAGCATTGGAGCTATACTGAGTTGAAGCATACAGTAAGTAAGCTAACCATTGCTTTATTCAATCTTTATGTACCAACTCTGCACTCCGAAAAGAAAGACTGTTGGAAAACTTTAATTGAGTATTTAGAACTAATCTCCCCGAACAATATAATCATTGTTGGAGACCTCAACTTAGTAATGAATGGAAAATAAAAGAGGGGAGGAAGGATCAACAAGGACCAACAGATTCATGTAGTAGAAGATATGATACAACAGTGGGACCTAATGGACTTTAAACCACGCAAAGGGCTCTACACCTAGACCAATAATAGGACAGGGGAGGAACACATTTCTGCCAGACTGGACAAATTCTTCGTTCAAAGCACTTTGCTGTTGGAAAGGAAGCTAATCTCCACAGCCATCCTTCCCAAGCTTACCTCGGACCACAAACCCATTCTGCTTTCTCTAGAGGATGAAGAAATTTTAGGCCCAATCCCATTCAGATTCAGCCCTTTGTGGAAAGAAAATAGTGCTTTCTATGAGACAGTCCGAATGGCATGGGCCACCACAGTAATTGGGTCTCCCGACTTTGTCTGGGAACAAAAACTCAAAATAACAAAAACAACCCTCAAGGAATGGAGTAAAAGACCGGAAAGTAATCCCAACACCCAAAGAAAGGAGCTAGTGCAACAGTTGGGAAAGCTGCAAAGCAAAATGGAAATAAAAGAAATTGTTAACTCAGATCTGGAAAAGGAGCAAGCAATCCAAAGAAAAACTTACCATTCCTTCAGAATCGAAGAAGAATATTGGAGATTAAAATCCCGCTGCTTATGGTTGGAATCCGGGGACAGAAACACATCTTACTTCCACCGCCAATTCAAAGCCCGGCTCTCCAGGAATCACATCTCTGAAATCACAACCAATGATGGGAAGATTTGCAAAGGAATAGACCAAATAAAGGCTGCTGCTGTCTCACACTTTCACCATCTTTACAGCAAAGAGAATGATGATAACGAAGAAGGCAGCAAGGAATTCCTCAAGAACATTCCGGCTCTGGTTACAAAATAAGACAACACAACACTTTTGAGCCAAACCAATGAAGAAGGAATCTGCAAAATCATCTGGTCCATGGCCCCTGACAAAGCTCCAGGGCCAGACGGGTTCACTATTCATTTTTATAGGATATGTTGGAATATAATCAAACCTGATCTAATCTTATGAGAATGATAAAAGGATTCCTACAGAAAGCAAAACTGGGAGGTGCCACTAACTCAACATTCCTCACTTTAATCCCGAAAGAAACAAACCCCGCCTCCTTTGATAGATTCAGGCCAATCTCCCTTTGCAACGCTTCTTATAAGATAATTGCAAAACTTCTTGCAAATAGAATAAAGCCACTGCTGGGCAAACTTATTTCAGAGTCGCAGGGAGGATTCGTCAAAGGGAGACATATCCTGGACAATGTGATCCTAGTTCAGGAAGCTATGCATTCCAGCAAACTCAGAAAAGAGAAGGGCATGTTGATCAAGTTAGACATGGCTAACGCCTTCGACAGAGTAAAGCTGACCTTTTTATATCAAGTGCTACTCTCATTTGGATTTGAGTAAGAGTTTGTAAACCTGATACAAGCCTGCACCCACAACCCATGGATAGCACCTTTGGTAAACAGGAGGCCAACAGAGTTCTTCAAATCTTCGAGGGGGTTGAGGCAAGGTTGTCCTCTCTCCCCTTTTTTGTACATTTTAATGGTGGATTCACTCAGCAGGAAGCTGGAGCAGGAAAGGTTAATAGGAGTTGTCCCAGGCCTGAGAATTACGAAGGACCTCAAGCCTATTAATCATGCTCTGTTTGCGGATGATTCTCTTATGCTAGGAGGAGCCTAAAACAGAGTAGCTTCTACATTTAAGAGCATACTTCAGAACTACTGCAATGTGTCAGGAGCCTTGATAAGTGAAAGGAAAAGTGTTGTCTATAGTTGGAATGCAACAGAACATGAAATCCAAAGGATTGCCAGCACCTTGGGGTTCAAAGGGTATGCAGATTGGGAAAAGATACAGTACCTTGGGCTGCCTTTAATTTTGGGCACCAATAAAGTCAACCTGTGGGAAGGAGTCCTAACAAAAATTAAAGGGAAAATTGATGCCTGGGGAGGACACTGGCTCACACACGGAGGAAAATTAACATTGATAAAGGCAGCTCTCTCCTCACTACCGATCTACCAAGCAACTTATCTCCTGGCACCCAAATCAATTTCTGGGCAAATCAATAAGTTCCTGAGAGATTTCCTGTGGCATGGTGGAAAAGGGAACCAACACAAGTTCCATTTGGTCAGATGGGAAATAGCAAATCTTCCCTTAAGAGAAGGCGGGCTCCAGATTAGAGATCCAACACTTGTTAACCTTGGATGTAAAATCCCGTGGAAGTTGCACAATGAGCCTTCTCATCCTGTAAGTAAAACACTCCTGCACAAATACATCCCCAACGCTCAAATCAGAAATTTACAAAATGCTTTCCACAAGAAAAGCACACAGCTATGGCAACTATGCCTCAAGGGAACGCAAATCTTCACCCAGGATCTGTACCGAATTCCTGGAAACGGCAGACGGACTCGCCTATGGACATATCAGGTAATGGGGAGGCCGCCCCTTGCCTCAAACGCTAGCCTGAACGAAATTCACATTTTTCTTGTTCAGAGAGGAATACAGAGGATCAACGATATCTCAAAATGGAATGAGGATGGCTCCTGGTCAGACTGGCACTTCGGCAATGTTCCAAATCGCCTCCTTCAACAGCTGGAAACGCTCAAAGCAGAGCTCCGAGACGCGGCACCAGTGCACATGAATGAAAAAGACAAATGGGGCTGGGGGCCCACATGGAGTTATTATACAGCCAAAGGCTTTGCTATGCTTCAATGCCAGAAAGACAGACCACCCCCAGCTAAAATCTGGAAGGACGTTTGGGACTCTACAACGCTCCCCGAGGTTAATTTTTTCTTCTGGACTCTAATGCACAAAAAGGTCCCGACTGGTGAAAAATTAATGAAAAGAAACATCGCAGGCCCTCACAGATGTGCTCTATGCAAAGAAGCAATGGAAACATATGACCATTTGTTTGTAGACTGTCAATTTGCAAACAAAGTTTGGTTCCTTACCCTCCATGGTCTCAATGTTGTTGTCCCCTCGAACATCTCTGTTGTAGATCTTTTCACAAACTGGAAGGACCGCTATCCCTCACTCTCAATGAAAACACTATGGGCCAGAATCTGGATCTCCATCCCTAAGTATGTGTGCTGGAAACTATGGCTTGCAAGAAATGAGCAAATCTTCAACAACATCGCATGGACCCCCAGCATGGTAGCAGTGAAAGCAAAAGGACTTCTCTTAGAAACTCTGAGATCTCAAGCCCACAAAATAGATATCTTGCTGCAGCAGGAAGAAAAGAATTGGCTCGGTAACCCTATGCTCACTTTTAGGACCCAAAGTATTGAAAAACCCTATTCCGAAACAAATTGGAGGCTAAGAGACAATAATGACACTTTCCAAAGATGGTGGCAGAAGCAAGGAATAACTACAGCTTTCTTCGACGGTGCCTCCAAGGGAAACCCGGGCAGAGCAGGAGTTGGAGGAATCATTTACTCCAACGAAGGGATAACGCTAGAAACCTTCAGTTGGGGACTTGGACAGCGAACTAATAACCAAGCAGAAATCTTGAGTCTAATAAAAGTGTGCCAGATAGCCAAGGAAAGAGGCCATCAGAATCTACAAGTGTTCGGAGACTCCGAAAGCCTGATCAAAATGATACATTCGGGAGGACAGTTCAATGATGCTGGATTAAATAAGAACCTGCAAAGACTAAGACACACTCTCCAGGAATTCACCTCCTTCAACTGCTACCATATACTTAGGGACTTAAACAAAGAAGCAGATGCTTTAGCCAATAAAGGTTGCCTCCTAGCCCAAGGAGATCTATGCATAAATGACGGAGATCCAACAAAAATCTGTATCCCATGAAAAGGACAGCAGCGTGTAAAATAGTAGATGGTTGTGCAAAGGAGGGCTGGAACATATGCTGAAACACAGTGTTAGAATAGATGTTGAAACACAGTGCTGGAACAGATGTCGAAACACAGTGCTGGAACATATGCTGAAACAGTGTTGTAAAGATGAAACACGGTGCTGGAACAGATGCCGAAACACAGTGCTGGATCAGATGCTGAAACACAGTGATGGAACAGATGTTGAAACACAGTGCTGGAACAGATGCTGAAACACAGCGCTGGAACAGATGCCGAAACAAAGTGCTGGAACATATGCTGAAACAGTGTTGTAAAGCTGAAACACAGTGCTGGAACAGNGCCGAAACACAGTGCTGGAACAGATGCTGAAACACAGTGTTGGAACAGATGCTGAAACACAGTGCTGGAACAGATGCTGAAACACAGTGTTGGAACAGATGCTGAAACTCGACGTTGGAACATATGCTGAAACACAGTGCTGGAACATATGCTGGAACAATGCTGAAACACCGCTGTAACAAATGTTGAAATAGTGCTGAGTCTTATGCTCACTAGTCTATAGTTATAGAAGTAGAATGGTTCAGGAAGTCAGACCCGGAGAAATTCGAGGCCATTTTGTAATCAGATCCGTGGTTAGTCCACCCCATTAATATAACCTATAATCGTTTCTGTTAAAAAAAATAAAAATGAAAGCAACCCAGAGCATAGTTTATTTTCTTGATTCAACCTTGTTAAAAAATGAAACCAACTCTGAGCACAGTTTTATTCTTTGTTTCAAGCTCGCGTAAAAATGAAACCAACCCGAGCACAGTTTTATTCTCTTTTTCAAGCTAGTGTAAAAATGAAACCGACCTCGAGCACAATTTTATTCTTTGTTTCAAGCTCGTGTAAAAATGAAATTGACCCTGAGCACAATTTTATTCTTTGTTTCAAGCTCATGTAAAAATGAAACCGACCCCGAGCAAAATTTTATTCTCTATTTCAAGCTCATGTAAAAATGAAACCAGCCCTGAGCACTGTTTTCTTTCTGTGTCAAACTCGTTAAAAAATGAAGTAGACAACCGAGCATATTTTTATCACTTTTTCAGGCTCGTAAAAACTATATGAAAAAGGAACTCTTTAAAGTCTCCTTTCAGATATTTTCATACTCCCTAAACATGAAAAGATTTTCAAGTGAGCTTGCTTCCTTTCACACTCGTTAAAAGGATTTGAAAGGGAGTCTATTCGGTGTAAGTTCAACCCTTTTTTGGACCAGATGGATTAATTACGAAAAAGGACTACTATAGTCAACCTTCGCTAGAATAGTTCTCCCTTGTATTTTTTTTTTTACTTTTTCGGATTCGAGGGACTAATTTATGAAAATGAACACCCTTGGAGTCTTCTTTAAGACCTTTTTAGACTCTCTAAACGTGAAAAGACCATCAATTTTACCTTCTTTGGGCTCGTAAAATTATATATTGAACGACCCATATGGGATATATGGGATCAAACCCCACCTTATTAAAGTTCATTAAAAATGTGATGAGGGACTCATCGAAGATGAGCTATACCGAGCATGTGTTATCCTCCTCAAGCTTGTTTAGAAAGAAAGAGGTACTCATTGTTCATGGTGGGGGGGAATTTGAGGGAAGTGGGTCAGTTTTTTGGAAAGCATTATGATAGCTCTTTGTTGTCACCCTTGAACATGACACATGTTTGTGTCTTGTCTTACAGTTGGGTAATCTGCTTGTCTCTGAGTCATACCAATCACATGAGTTATCCCTACTTCGTCATTCGAAGAGTGCCCTAATGATCGTTGCACTATGCTGCCAAGTCACTTGTCATGCCTCACAATGTTCAAGGGAAGTTTCACTTCGAACCAACCACTCTACAGTATTACCAGCCTTCATCCTTGTGTCAGTTTGATCCAGGTGGATATTGGTGGCCACCCACGTATTCCATCTGGCTCATCGTGTCCATTTTTGTTCAACACATTATTCTTTATTGCTTTGTAATTGTGGGTTCTACACTTCTGGGGTTGTTTGAAGCCCCACACATCCTCCAGGTGGATACGGGTGGCATCTCGCCTAATCCAATTGGCTTATTTTGTATGTTTTCATGTCATCGCATCTTGTTGTACTTCCAGGGCCGTTTTGGGGCCCTAAATGTTGTTTTTTTGGCTCGCCACAGTCAAACTGTAAACAAAATTAGAGTTTGATGGAAGAATGTGTATCTCTCTGAAAGATCTTTCCAACGGGCTATCACGTGCCTAAAACGAAGGTCGTATGCAAAAGTTATGACCCTGGGAAGTTGAGGTACGAAATTACACCAACTTACCCATAGGGCCCACATGACTTTTGGCGTTTCACCTTCTGGGGTTAGGTTTTTGGATGTCTAGGGTTTTGGAATTCATGAGTAATATCAAAAGGGCCTCTAGAGCCTCATTTTAATCCATTATGCTCAGACATATGCGCGTAGTAGCGACATCTCTTCTCAGAGATAACTACCACCATTTGAGCAAGTGTTTCAGTTATGCAATTTTACAGTTTCAGCCTATTTCATTGTTTAATAGAAGATATTGTTCACTGGATATTTGTGTTATTCTTCATGTCTCTACGTTGTCTATTAATCAGTTCGATCAACTCCTAAATCTGGATCAATGGTATCATAGCGGTCTGCTCTTCATTTATTTTTCTTCATGCATGTCCCTGACAAGATTTGGGTACAAGAAGTTGGGACTCGAACCAATCAATCCATTAAAAGATCGACCGCGTTGAGCCTGACAACAACTCACGGGGGATGAAAAGAAATATGATGGAGTAGGAGATACTATTAAAATTTTGCTCGAGGAATCCCTCGCGTGACAAAGGAACGAAATGATGGACAACTTCCCATAGATCCTTCGACGGTTTCCCACAGGAGAGGCATCTTCATCAAGTGGCCATGCAACCCCCTTCAAGGTACATATAAATTTTGATATTCCATTATTTGGAGGACTGATAGATGCGAATGTTGTAGATAAATGGTTGAATCTGTTCGAAGGATATTTTTCGGTCCACAATTTTTTCGATAGGGAAAAGATCACTTTTGCACTCCTCAAGGTCGTTCCCCATGTTAAAGACTGGTGGGATACTTACTTTGAGAAAAAGGCCATGGACGAATCTATAATGTTTGTGGTGGCCCCTACATGGGATTTGTTCCTGGACGCAATTAAAGAATAGTACTACCTTGTTGGAAGCTATGAGGACCAGTACACCAGATGGACCACCCTACGTCAAGAAAGGGACAAACAGTACCAGATTTCACCAACATTTTCCATACCCTGTGCATCAAATTGGGTATCAAATACTCTAAGTGTCATCTGGTGTTCAAATACCAAGGTTGTTTGCATAGATACATTCAAATAGAAATGGAGTTCTTGGACATCGCCTCGTTGGGCACAACTTATAGATATGTTGTCAAGACCGAGCATAAATTTAAGCAGAAACGACGAGATCTTGGATCTGCAAACCCCTCACAACCAAAGCAGGGCAAAGGCATCCCCAAATGACACATCAAGGGATGAAGTCAATATGGTTTCCCTCAGGACAATCAGTCCAAGCCACTATACAAGAAGGGCAATGAGAAGACAAAGAAGGACATGGGAAATTGGTGTGAGTGCCATAAAAGTCCTTGGCACAACACCAAAGAATGTCGCTCCAAGCAGTCTCTCGTGGCTGAACTGAAGGCTTCCAAGTCAGATGTTGATTCTAATTCCAAGTCAAATCCTAAAGGAGGGAAGTGGATTATTGATGTTGAATCCAGTACCACTGTCATTACCACCAAAGTTCGACCAAGCGAACCAGAAGAACCAGAGGAAGGGGAATGCCTCTTACACTCGCAGATGTGGGTCAAGGGGCTTTGATTCATTTCATTGTTGAAATAGTAGTTAGAAGAACCTGATTTCAGCAGAGGTTGTCAAGCGCTTGGAGCTGCCAACGACACTGCACCCACAACCCTACACCATCGGCTAGCTTCATCAAGTAAGAGATCTTCATGTCATCCAATAGTGTCATCTGCCCTACGACATCAACCCTTTCAAAGATGAGGTATTGTGTGATATTGATCCCCTTGAAGTTTATGATGTTCTTTTAGGAAAACCATATTTGTGGAAGTGTCATGTTGTGTATAAGTCTAGAATCCACAATGTTATTATTACTTTGGGTAGACAATTGTACAGGATCCCAGAGGTAGCTTCGCCTACTGCTATTTCTTTAATCTCTACTAAGCAATGCAGTAAGGTCATTTCACAAATCGGGAAGTTCATCTTCTTTGGGATCCGTGCTCATAGTAAGAATAAGGTCGCTGCCACATCTATGGCCTCTACACAACGTCTCTCTTTGCAACAAAAGCAAGTGGACGAGATCGTGGAAGAATATAGAGACATCTTTGCCTCACCTACAGGGGTACTGACACACTACCAAGTCAAGCATCCAATTGATCCGACCCCCGACGCACCTCTACCTAATGGAACAGTCTATCGGCACTCGCTGATGGAGAACAACGAAATCATGCATTAGATCTAAGAGATTCTTCAAAAGGGGCACATTAGCCCCAACTCCTCCCCTTGTGGAAGCCTGATTGTACTGGTGCAGAAGAAGGATGGGACTTGGCGACTCTGCATTGATTACAGAGCGTTAAATAAAACCACAGTCAGGAATCGCTAACCCATTCCCAGGATTGATGACCTTCATGACCAACTCAAGGGGGAAAATTTCTTCAGCAAGATTGACCTGAAGTCTGGCTACTGCCAGGTTACCATCAAACCAACTGATGTATGGAAGATAGCCTTCAAGTCTAAAGAAGGTCTCTAGGAATGGATATGCATGCCCTTTGGATTAACAAATGCACCAACCACTTTTGTGAGGTTGATGGATGATGTATTGAGACCCTTCACCAAATCCTTTGTGGTAGTATATTTAGATGACATCCTCACCTTCAATAGAACGTGGGAGGAGCACATGTGACATATTCAACAGGTTTTGAGCACTCTGCGACAGCACAAGCTTTGTGCCAACTTGGAAAAATGCTCTTTTTGCATGAACAGGGTCCAATACTTGGGCTACATTGTTGATGAGAATGGGGTACATGTTGATCCAGCTAAGACCCAAGTCATCTGTGATTGACCATCCCCGACCACAATGACCAAGATTCAGAGCTTCTTGGGACTAGCTAACTTCTACCGACGGTTCATGTTGGGATTCTCCCATATTGCATGGGCCCTCAACTAGGTGACCAAGGGAAGTGGTAGGGCCAAGTTTTTGTGGGGGAAGGAGCAACAATGAGCATTCGATGATCTGAAGCATCGCTTTTTCTCAACTTCAGTACCCTCCTTGCTTGATCTGCAACAACCATTCGAGATTGAGACTGATGCATTTGACTATGTTGTGGGCATAGTTATCACTCAGGACGAGCATTCAGTGGCATACCATAGTGAGACACTCTCTTATACAGTCCGAAAATACCCCGCCTATGACAAGGAAATGTATTTCATTGTACAAGCTTGTCATCAATGGAAACATTACATTCTAGGGAAAGAGACGATCATACACACTGATCAGAAGCCTCTACAGTTCATACAGACACAGTGGAAATTGCAGAACGACCGCCATCAGAAGTGGTCCACTGCAGCAGTTGCATCTCAATATCAAGTATAAGACAAGTACCTCCAATCATATCACTGACTGCCTTAGTCGACCTCTTGTGGCTACACTCACCATTGTGCTCCATTCATGTGGACATGAAACATCTGAGTGGCCCCAACTTTATCAGCAAGATCCAAATTTTTCCACCACACATCAACTCTTGGGTACATGCGCAACTGTCATTGATTTTCACATTCAGGACGGACTCTTATGCCACCTGGGCCATCTCTGTGTTCCTACAAGTGAGCGTGCAAAGTTGATTTGGGAATCCCACTACAGTCAGGTGGCAGGACATTTTGGCGTAGAGAAAATTGTGGCCATTCTTCAGAAACATTTTCATTGGCCAAAACTTCGACAGGATGTCAGCAAGTATATCACATCTTGCACTACCTGTGCCATTTCCAAGCTAGCCATTAAGAAGCAAGGCTTATACACCCCTCTTCCTATTCTCGGGACGCCTTGGGAATCCATCTCAATAGATTACATGTCTGGCTTGTCGTCCACCAAGCAAGGAAATGACTGTGTGTTTGTGGTCATTGATCGGTTTTCGAAGGTGGCCATCCTCATAGCCTATAATAAGAATGTCACAGCGGTAGATATTGCCAAGCTCTTCTTCGAACAAGTGTGGGTCCACTTTGGGATACCACAGACCATCATCTCCGATAGAGACAACAGGTTTCTCGACACCTTTTGGTCGAGTCTCTGGTATCCGTTGGACACCAAGCTCACAAAATCCATTGCTTTCCACCTCCAAATCGATGGCCAAACAAAGGTCGTCAATCGCATGATCATGCACATCATGCACATGTACAATTCTAAGCATTCGCATACATGGGACGAGAGTCTCCCATGTGTCCAACATAGTTACAAGAGGGCTCTCCATAGTTCCACCGGCCATAGCCCATTTCAGGTGGGTCCAAGGTTCCAACCCTTGGGACCCATTGATGTTGCACTTCCTCTTGCCACCGCAGAGACATACTCTTCCTCTGATCAATATACAATCAACAAAGCCACTAGATTCATTGAGTGGATTCAACACATCCGCCAACAGGTCCATGAAATTTTGTAGAAATTCAATGCTAAGTACAAGCAACACCATGATCAACACACGGTACCACACCAGTTTCAGGTTGGCGATAAAGTCTGGTTACATTTGCAGAAGAAGCATCTCATCGGGCCCCATCGAAATCTTTGCCCACTTCGGTATGGGTCTTACACTATCAACAAGGTTATGGGTAGGAATGTTTTTGAGTTCAACACTCCATCCAGTATTCAATGTGGACCTCCATTGGCCATATTGTCCACTGTTATTGGACAACTCTGAGATCACAGAACAACTAAAACCAACAGATCTCAACCCTGACTGCATGGAACAAACATCCACTGACCATATAGTGGACACACAGGTCAAGGGCACTCGCCAACAACAGATCCTACTTTATTGGGTTGTCAAGGCAGGGAAACTCCTACACCAAGGCAAGTGGCTGACCCGGGGCCAAATCTAGCAAGAGTTTCCTCACTTGATGGGGGAACTCAACGCAATGGATACCATTGCTTCCTAAGTGGGGAGGATTGATCTAGGTAGATATTGGTGGCCACCCACCTATTCCAACCGGTTCCTCGTGTTCGTTTTTGTTCAACACTTTCTTTTGTACTTCTTTGTAATTGTGGGTTCTACACTTTTGGATATTTTTGAATCCCCACACATCCTCCAGGTGGATACAGATGGCCTCTCGCCTAATCCAACTGGATTATTTTGTATGTTTTCATGTCAGCGCATCTTGTTGTACTTCTAGGGCCATTTTGGGGCCCTAAACGTTGTTTTTTTGGCTCTCCACAGTCAAACTATAGATGAAGTCAGATTTTGATGGAGGAGTGTGTAGCTCTCTGAAAGACCTTTCCAATGGTCTATCACGTGCCTAAAACGGAGGTTGTATGCAAAATTTATGACCCTGGGAAGTTGAGGTACCAAATTACACCAACTTACCCATAGGGCCCACATGACTTTTGGCGTTTCACCTTCTAGGGTTAGGTTTTTGGATGTCTAGTGTTTTTCCATTCATGAGTAGTATCAAAAAGGCCTCTGGAGCCTCATTGTAATCCATTTTTCTCATACAGATGTGCATAACAACCACATCTCTTCTCAGAGATAGCTACCACCATTCAAGCAAGTGTTCCAGTTATGCAGTTTTACAGTTTCGACCTATTTCATTATTTAATAGAAGATATTGTTCACTGGATATTTGTGTTATTCTTCATGTCTCTAGGTTTATTGTATTCAATCTGTTAATCAGTTCATTCCTCTCCTAAATCCGGATCACAGTTTGTACTCATTTGATTTATCATCTTACATCACTTTTCTATGTCAGTTTCATGTCAATGATGTGGGATATATCAAGGCCCTCCTTTGACGAGTTTGTTCCTATCGACTTCAACACATCATCCAGAAATTAGACTTAAAAACCAGTTAGTACCTTGGGACATTCATTCCTCAATGGAAGGATTCATTGCTTTTGACAGTAGGTTTACATCATTGACCTCTGATCGAATGATTCCACGAGTGTTCGACTTCAACTCATTCATTCACATTCATTGGAATGTACTAGGGTACCTTGGGATTCATTTTCATTATTGGTGATTTCCCTCGGATTTTTTAGCGGTATCATCAATGACCACTAATGAGATGGTTTCTACCATGTTCGACATCAAGACATCTATTCACTTGGTTAGAATCATATCATTTTAGGATTACGACGAAGACCCTGGGAATCACTTAGGCGCTCACCTCTATTGCATTCCTTCCCGAGGTTGCGATGGAGAATATTTGAGTCTTTAGTAGATTCTAGTATGGTCATCATGTTGTCGATCTCACTGATATGTATTTTATCACATAGATCCACTTTGTATTGGTCTGTGGCTATGTTTTTGTCATATTGTATCTCCACTGTGTATTCTTTCATGGATAGGACCTGATCAAGTCATGGAGGTATGCATCCACATTGTGTTTTTTATGGCCATAACATTTGTTAGTACTTTCATGGATCTGTGGTGTATTGGTTGGTGACCATGCTTTGAGCCAACTTATTTCAAGCACGGGTATGACTACCTCGGGGATGATATGTATATATTGTTTGATATTTGCTTATAGCTTCCGGTAGGCGCTCCTATTCCAGTGCCCTTTGCATACATATTTTTAAAGTGTTTCGGCCATCAACTTTTCTTCTGACCTCACACTTTAGGGGGAATTTGTTACATACCTATTTGCCACACTTAAGTGAGGGAGTGTTTTTCATGATCCCTAGCCATGTTGGGGGATAAATTTATCATATGAAGGTCAAAATACTATGTGCACATGTATTATTGAAAAAATGAAATTAATTTAGTGTGAGAATCCACCTCACATCTAGTTTCTTAATTTCAAGGAGAAGTTGAGAGTCTTGTGGATGGTTGAGATATTTTCTCAAACCAATATCCTAATATAATGGATCTTGAGAGATATTTCCTTCCTAAAATCCTTGAGAGATATTTTCTCCCTAAAAATCTTGGAGATCCCAATTTAGTGGATCTAGTGAGTGATCTTCTCCTTCGATTGTTGAGTTAGTCTCAAATGGAAAATTATTTAAATTCCTTATGTGAGAGCTTAGGGGGGGAACATTGGAAGATCATACCTTTGATCTCGTGACATTAAAGAGGGAGGAGGGATTTTAGACTGTCAAACCTTTGATCTTGTGAGGAGGTAGTTCATAACATCATACCAATCGTTTGGTAATGCATGAAGGGGATAAAAAAGGAGAGCTTGGAGGAATTGTTGCAACATCGTTATTAAGGTTGTAAATCTTCCATTTCTTTCCATTTTTAATATATAACTTGGCCTATTTCTCTTAATGTCTACATTGTTCATTTTGTGAATGTTTATCTTTGTCTCGTTCAAGTCCAACATAGATAAATATACTTTCATCTAATGATATATAGTAGCAGAAGAGGATTGTCTCATCTCTTGCAGGAGGGATACTTCCATACTTGAAGCTTGGAGATCAAGTTCAATAGTTGGAGCAACGAGGACAACCTACTTGAAAGAGGTAAGCCATCTATATTTTCCTCTTTCTCTCTATCTTCTCGTTTCATTAATGAACATATAAATTAGTCTTAAGGGGAAGTTAGTGTCCATTTGTTTTCCTTCTGTCTTGGATCGAAAGAAACCCAATCCAAGGGCAATTTCACCTGTACGCAGGGGGAATTCACCACAACACACTTCCCTGAATTTCTTTCAACTATGAATGGATTTGGTTGGTAGTGTCATATACCAAGCTTAGATTCATCCTTCGAATGCGAGAGAAAACAACCTGCATAGAACATCTTTTTCCAAGATTTTTAGAATTTGACAAGAAAATTCACATTTTTAAACTTTTTCTTGGCATATGGGGAAACTATAACACATTTGTTCATGACTCATAAAGTGGGTTTATGAAAAACAACTCTAGCGGAATGTTAGGGAGTTTTTTTTTTCAAAACATTTGGACTGAAGATAGTATTGACGACAATTTAAAGTCCTAGTTTCATAGAAAGGAACTCAACAAAATTTGAGCCATTCCTTGTGTTGTGTTGTGAGGAATATGGATCCCACACAATGCTTATTTATTTGAAAATAGAAGGGTTCCATCATTTTAGATCTTTGTGCAAGTATGGGCCACTCTTCAATTATGTAAAGAGAAGAAAAAAGTTAAAGTTCCTAGACAAATCATTGATTGAGGGATTTTCGATGGGGCCCGTTAAGGGCTTGTTATCCCCCACTTTTAGGGATAACTAAGGAGATTATGTCTCGAGGCCCACAGGATCTAGACATGGAGTACTGAGAGCCATATCGACTTGAGCATGGCCCTGGAGGGCCCATATTTTCTTCCTTTTAGTGCCTCCACTTTGTCAACAACAACAACATCCATCACCTTGGCTTGGTCCTGTATCAGAGATGGTTCTTTCTCCATGAGGTAATGAGTCTGGGTATCATTGTATGTGTCACTCTGATCCTCAAAACCTTTGAATACATGCATCTAATTCTTTTTGTTTCTAACAGATGCTTGGATCTTATACTTATCCACTTGACCATGTATGGGGGGGATGACATGATGCCCTAGTAATCCTGTGCACATAGGTTTTGAGTTGCCACTAGGGGGATTCATGAAAATTCATCGTCCGCTCTCGTCATACTTACCACTTTCCATCTTACTTCCCGCTCATCCATCCCATTACATTGGTTAGGGCATTGGGTTGGCCAATCATTTAAGGGTTGCACCTTGCCTTGTGGGAAGAAGGGGATAAAGGCCCAGAAGGTAAAAGCAAGCTGGAAAAAGATAAAACCTTGAGATGCTTCACCCAGGGATCCCCAAGAAAGTAGTAAAAGGATTCTTAGCAAGAAACAAGAGGGACCCATAAAAATAATAAAACAAGACCTAGTCAGAGGATAGGGGGTCTCATCACGAGCCAACCTATTACATCCGTGGGCACCTAGCGGTATGACACTACTAGCAGATGGTTACCATGCTAGGGTAGTGGCTCTTGGTTGCATGGCCAAGAGAAAGGAGGTCTCATCACGAGCCAACCTTCTCATTTCTGTGAAAGTACTTGTGGGTAACATTGCCACTACTGGCCACCACACTAGGGCAGTGTCCCATGATTAGCCTCTTGAAAAAAAAGAAATAAAGAATGAAGAATAAAAGACATGAATGGGCTTGGAAACATTTTCATCCAGGATAGGTGCAACTCGCCTTCTACAAAGGCACCCACATGTAAGCCTTACATTTCCCTACTATCACTGCACCCCTTGTCAGGACATCCCTTATCCACCTCACCCATTTACATGACTTAGATTTGATCTATTCCGGAAACATCCCTTTTCCAGTGGACACTATCCCAATAAGACGCCCTGTCACTTCCTCCAAACTTGGCTTGTAGATTTGTGTAATGTCTTTGAGCATTTGACTGAGTAAAAGGGGTTGCATGCACATGTTTAATAATATTGATGATGAGATGTGATTGACATTGTTATGATCCTTGTGACTTATGAGCCCATGGAGGGTGTATCTGTTGATGTGTAGGATCATACCTGACAGACAGGTACCATATTGGATACGTACACATGGGGAGATGATTAGTTCGTACCTCCATGGGGATGAAGAGCTCACTAGATGGATGTTGAGACCCTAGCAGGGGGAAGAGATAGGACATAGGTTTTCACTAGAGAATATAAGGGTGTTCCACAGAGGCACCCTGACAGAGCCTGACCCAGGGGGGTTGTGCCCTCTCCATTGGAACGTTGGCCTTGGAAGGCCCAGGACGTCACCCAGGATGCCCATGACATCATCCAACTTTATGGACATTTTGGAGAGACAGTCATGGCAATTTGGCACATGTGGCAGATTGGAGAAGCCCACGGAGGGCTAATGTTTTGCTTCGGGAGGTTACATTTGCCCTAGAAATGGATAACATCACCCTAGAAGGGGCATGACGTCTTACTTTTGCTTGATTATGTTTTAATTATGACATTTTAATGTAAAATAATATTATTGTGTATTTTGGCCTTGTCGGCCTTTAGATGACCTAAAATTTAATTAAGGTCATTGGTATGGCATATATTGAGGGTTTTAACTCTCATATTTTCATCATCTTTCACTCACACATTAGTGAGGTCTGAAATTTGCTCCCCCATTTAGGGTTTTTTGCTGAAAATTGATGTGCACTTGTTGAAGGAGACTTTTCTTGGTTATTTTTGGCATTTCTCTTGGTGGAAGGTTTACAACTAGGGTTTGGCTACATGAATTCTTGGTTTATGTAAGTGAATTTCTGCAACACTTCTTTATTGAATGGTTCTGGTACTATTTACTTGCATTTTGTTATTATAATTTGCTGAATTAAAACACTAGGTGACAAGCACATGCTAAGGTACTTGTCTCATGTACCTACTAGGATTAAGAGCCATTTGATTTGTTGAAGTAAGATAGAGCCTTTCCATAGCAACACTCTATCCATATTCTTCTAGCCTGGACATTTTTTACTTGTTATTGAGCTAAGAAGGAGGAAAATGCATCAAGGCCTAGGGTTTCTACACCTTGGTGAGCAGCTTTCCCCTAGGGTTTGATAGTTGAAGCCTTGCCTTAGAAACACTTCATCTTCAAACTCTCTAGTCTTCAACCCTACAATTATTACTCAAGCTCGTCGATTTTTATCTTGCCATTAAGCTAAAGAAGGAGGAGAGAGCACTCATGCCTAGGGTTTATACACCTTAGTGAGCCTTTCTCCCCTAGGGTTTCATTGTTGAGGCCTTCCTTTAGCAACACCTCAACATTTAACCCTCTTGTCTTTGGTTGTATCATTATCATTTTGGTCCTTCAACATTTGCAACCAATTGACTCCATTGCCCTAATAACGCATTGATCTAAGACTTCTTGTGTTGAGCACCTTGATCATACAAACATCCAATACCTTGAACAAATACTAACCCTTCTAACCCTATCTTAGACTAATATCTACTAACCCTACTACTGCCATTATCTACTTGAGTTATATTTATACATTGCAGCATTTATATCTTTAAAAGCAATTGAATGATTAGCTAAGGCGTTGTTTCTTGATATTGATATTGTTACATTGATTGCCATTAGCATTTATTGTGAAGTGACATATTATAATAATTGCCATTGTACATCATTGACTTGCTTCGTTAATATTGTCTATCAATTTATTTATATCAGAAGTCCATGATTATATGAACTACTAACCAAGCAAGTGATCTTGCATATGCATAGTTTCTTTTTTGTTTTCTCTCGGGCAGGTACACCTTTTGGTTATTACTCATCTTTATTGGCTGATTAGCCAGGATTATCTGATCGGTGGTGACTTGTGAGGGGGAAATTATCACTTAGCCTTTTAAGCCTTTGCCTTCTCAAAACCCCAGGTCACCGGGGACGTCTCCCCTGGGCCTTACCTCCCTAAACAGAAAGAGCTATCCCATTGAGGTGACAATGGTGGGATAGTCTTAGTTACGCTAGTTTTCCCTCCTTTCATCTGTGTTTTACCTTGTCTACAAACTCCGCGATAACATTTTGGCGTCGTTTTCGGGGAACACATAGTCAATTCTCCTCAAAGACGACACTTTTTCGATAAGCCTTTCCTCAAGAGTCTTTATCTTACAAATCTTTCCTGGCGACTCCATTAAGGGTGATTCCCTTATTTCTTTGATAATTTCAAGAAAATTATCTGGTGACTCCACTAATGACGAAGCCAAATATGACTTCTGAATGGGACCCGAGAAACTTCACACCTTTGGACATGAGTAAAATCCTGGGACACCCTCAACAAATTCCCCCGAAGTACGAAAAGTGGCTCCCTAGATTCACTGGTAGTGATGGGGAAAGACCCGACTATCACATGAGTAATTTTTGGGTTTTCTTTCAAGTCCACCCTATTAGTGATGATGCAAAAGACTTGGTAATGAAACTTTTCTCTGCCACTCTACATGGAAATGCTAGAAGATGGTATGATAATCTTCCAGCCGCTAGCATCACATCTATGGACCAGTTAGAAGAAACCTTTCTCATGAGTTGGGGCATGAAATTGGAAGATATCCAATTATTACTTAAAGGACTCGAATACATAAGACAAATTGAGGATGAGATTGTCAGGGCTTTTGGGGTTAGGTTTCAAATGTTGCTATACCAGATTCCTAGAATCCATTGTCCTGAAGACAAGTACCTCATGTATCTCTATACCAATTCACTTTTGGGGCATTTGAGCTTCCTCCTCAATAAAAAGGGCCCAAAAACACTCACAGAATCTTATAACATGGCTATAAAAAATGAGGCAAATGTTTCCTTGTTCAGGGAAGGACATCCATTTGCCCCAGATGCCTTTAATTTGGAGAGATTAGTTTCCCTTGAGATCTTTACTGAAAGTTCACAAGAAAGAAGGGAACAAGTTTTTAACCAACACAATGAGGACATGGTTGAAGAGTTGGAACCCAAGCAAAATGATGAAGTATCAACCGGTGGTCCTCCCTCTAACAAAGCCATCCACAAAGCTTTCCCCCCTGCACAACAACAAGATGATGAGGTTATTTGCTTTCCTTTTTAGGATGTTGACGATACCTTGTTCCATGATTCATAGAGTGAAGGAGGAATGGATTCCCTGAAAGAAGTAGATCTTCCTCGTTATACAATTGAAGATGAAAGGGCAGTTCATGAGGATGAAACAATGACGCATGTTGAAGACACCCAAGTCCTCAAAGCTCATGCACGACAAGAAGAAAAAATCATGGTAAGTTACCCTCCTCTCCAAAATATTAATGATTTTTTACCTTACGATTTGGGAAGTGAGGAGGAGATGGATGAGCCTTTGAAGCTTTTGAATCCTCCATGTTATGATATTGATACTGACATAGTTAATATTGATGAGTTCATACATGTTGGAAGACGTAGATGGGATGTAGTTGGTTATGATATGGACCCCATTTACGACATTGAGAATCATTTCCAAGTGTTTCCTTCTTAGTTATCACAACATGATACTTTTTATTTTGACCAGTGGCAACAAGGAAATGATATGATTATCGATGCTTTCCAAACACCCAAGGTTGACCTAGTCCTGTATGTTCTTGATGATTTTTAGTCATACCTTGAGGAATTTTATGATTACTCCTCTGACCACATGGTTCCTTTCCATGGAGATGATTTTCAACCACCACTATGCTTAGGTCTTGATAGGAGTAAGGACATTGTTTGCTCGAAGAAGGACCCTTGCCACTACTCTCCCCAGCCACCTTTGATTACTTTAATTTGTTGTGTCTCCAGAGGTGTAGCTGGGAAATATGTCTTTTATTTTGAGTTTCCTTTGGGGAAAACCCTAGAGTCAAAGGGTTGGTTGAATACTACAAGTTTAAGTCTGTTATCTCAGTTTTTCGACTTTCCCTTGAAATTTTTCCAGTCATCTATTAGATCCTTGTCGATCCCTCCCAGGGCTTCAGATTTTGAGAATGTCCTAGGTAGCCAGCTTGCAGAACTTTTGAGTCAGTTTTCTGAACCTTTGATTTTCATGATCCCTTCCTGAAGTGGATTGAGCACTTTTCGCAGAGATTGACTTGGCATGATTTTATCCCTCCCACCTGCCTTCAAGAGTTAGACATTATGGTTTCCGATGATATGATACACTTTCTAACCCATGTTATTTTTGTGCTTAACTTATCACTGTTTTGGTTTATGATGAAGCATAAAGGCAGTATTGTGGGACATTGTTGGACTGGTTTCACGGGTCATTTGACTACACCTAACATCCAACCAGCACGTAAGTGCAGGTAAGTAGGCATTTGCATTCATTGTATATACCATCTACATTGCATGCTATAGTAGTTTTCTTTTACACTTGTACATATGTTTGTTTTCAGTTATATATATATATATGAGTTGGGGGTTATATCACCACCCTAAATGATTACTAATGGTTTCTATTGAGATCAAGCATGTTACATGTTATGCCAGATATGTTGAGGTTCTCATGCGCTCTACGATGAACACATGTCCCCGAGTTGGAGCCAAATGTTATCCCCCACTTTTAGGGATATCTAAGAAGATTATGTCTCAAGGCCCATAGGTCCTAGACATGGAGTACCGAGATCCAGATCGACTTGATCATGGCCCTGGAGGACCCATCTTTTCTTCCTTTCAGTGCCTCCACTTTGTCAGCAGCAAAAACATCCATCACCTCAGCTTGGTCATGTATAAGAGATGGTTCTTGCTCCATGAGGTAATTAGTTCGGGTATCATGGTATGTGTCACTTTGATCCTTGATACCATTGAATATGTGCATATAATTTTTTTTTGTTTCCAACGGGTGCTTGGATCTTATACTTATCCACTTGACCATGTCTAGGGGGAATGACAGGATGCCCTAGTAATCCTGTGCCCATTGGTTATGAGTTTCCACAGGGGGGATTCATGAAAATTCATCGTCCGCTCACATCATACTTACCACTTTCCATCTTACTTCTCGCTCATCCATCCCATTACATTGGTCTGGACATTGGGTTGGCCAATCATTTAAGGGTTGCACCTTGCCTTGTGGGAAGAAGGGGCTAAAGGCCCAGAAGGTAAAAGCAAGTTGGCAAAAGATAAAAGCATAAAATAAAACCTCAAGATGCTTCGCCCAGGGATCCCTAAGAAAGCAGTAAAAGGCTTCTCAGTAAGAAATAAGAGTGTCCCATAAAAATAATAAAACAAGACCTAGTCAGAGGAAAGGGGGTCTCATCACGAGTCAACCTATTACGTCCATGGGCACCTAGCGGTATGACACTACTAGCAGATGGTTACCACGCCAGGATAGTGACTATTGGTTGCATGGCCAAGAGAAAGGGGGTCTCATCACGAGCCAACCTTCTCATTTCCGTGAAAGTACTTGTGGGTAACATTGCCACCACTGGCCACCACACTAGGGCAGTGTCCCCTGATTAGCCTCTTGAAGAAAAAGCAATAAAGAATGAAGAATAAAAGACATGAATGGGCTTGGAAACATTTGCATCTAGGACAGGTGCAGCTCCCCTTCTACAAAGGTACCCACATGCAATCCTTGCATTTACCTACTATCACTGCACCCCTTGTCGGGACATCCCTTATCCACCTCACCCATTTATATGACTTAGATTTGATCTCTTCCAGAAACATCCCTTTTCCAGTGGATACTAGCCTGCTAGGATGCCCTGTCACTTCCTCCAAACTTGGCTTGCATATTTGTGTAATGTCTTTGAGCATTTGACTAAGTAAAAGGGGTTTCATGCACATGTATAATAATATTGATGATGATATGTGATTGACATTGTTATGATCCCCATGAATTATGAGCCCATGGAGGGTGTATCCATTGATGTGCAGGATCATACCTAATGGACAGGTACCATATTGGACAGGTACACATGGGGAGATGATTAGTTCAGACCTCCATGGGGCTGGAGAACCCACCAAATGGATGTTGAGATCCCAACAAGGGGTAGAGACAGGACAAAGGGGTTTTTGCCAGAGAAGAGGAGGACGTTCCACAGAGGCACCCTGACAGAGCCTTACCCAGGGGAGTTGCGCCTCTCCATTGGAACGTTGGCCTTGGAAGGCCCAAGATGTCACCCAGGATGTCCATGATGTCATCTAGCTTTATGAACGTTTTGGGGAGATAGTCATGGCAGTTTGGCACATGTGGCAGATTGGAGAGGCCCAAGGAGGGATAATGTTTTGCTCCAAGAGGCTACATTTTCCCTAGAAAGGGCTAACATCACCCTAGAAGGGGCATGATGTCTTACTTTTGTTTGATTAGGTTTTAATTTATGACATTTTAATGTAAAACAATATTATTGTGTAGTTTGTCCTTGTCGGCCTTTTGATGACCTAAAATTTAATTAAGGTCATTGGTATGGCATATATTGATGGTTTTAACTCTCATATTTTCATCATCTTTCACTCACACATTAGTGAGGGATGAAATTTGCGCCCTCATTTAGTGTTTTTGGCTGAAAATTGATGCACACTTGTTGAAGGAGACTTTTCTTGGCTATTTTTGGAATTTCTCTTGGTGGAAGGTTTACAACTAGGGTTTGGCTACATGAATTCTTGGTTTATGTAAGTGAATTTTTGCAACACTTCTTTATTGAATGGTTATGGTACTATTTACTTGCATTTTGTTATTATAATTTGTTGAATTAAAACCCTAGGTGACAAGCACATGCTAGGGTCCTTGTCTCATGTCCCTACTAGGATTAAGAGCCATTTGATTTGTTGAAGTAAGATAGAGCCTTTCCATAGCAACACTCTATCCATCTTCTTCTAGTCTAGCCATTTTTTGCTTTTTATTGAGATAAGAAGGAGGAAAATGCATAAAGGCCTAGGGTTTCTACACCTTGGTAAGTCGTTTTCCCCTAGGGTTTGATAGTTGAAGCCTTTCCTTAGCAACACTTCATCTTCAAACTCTCTAGTCTTCAACCCTACAATTATTACTCAAGCTAGCCGATTTTTATCTCTCCATTGAGATAAAGAAGGAGGAGAGAGCACTAAGGCCTAGGGTTTGTACACCTTATTGAACCTTTATCCCCTAGGGTTTCATTGTTGAGGTCTTGCTTTAGCAACACCTCAACATTTAACCCTCTTGTCTTTGGCCATATCATTATCATTTCGGTCCTTCAACATTTGCAGCCATTTGACTCCATTTTCCCTAATAACACACTGATATAAGACTTCTTCTATTGAGCACCTTGATCATACAAACATCCAATACCTTGAACAACTACTAACCCTTCTAACCCTAGCTTAGACTAATATCTACTAACCCTACTTCTGCCATTATCTACTTGAGTTATCTTTATACATTGTAGCATTTATATTTTTAAAAGCAATTGAATGATTAACTAAGGCGTTGTTTCTTGATATTGATATTGTTACATTGATTTCCATTAGCATTTATTGTGAAGTGACATATTATAATCATTTCCATTGTACATCATTGACTTGCTTCATTAATATTGTCTATCAATTGATTTATATCAGAAGTCCATGATTATATGAAGTACTAACCAAGCAAGTGATCTTGCATATGCATAGTTTCTTTGTTCTTTTGTCTCGGGCAGGTACATCTTTTGGTTATTACTCATCTTTATTGGATGATTAGTCCGGACTATCTGATCGGTGGTGACTTGTGAGGGGGAAATTATCACTTAGTCTTTTAATTGTTTTCCTTCTCAAAACCCCATGTCATCGGGGACGTCTCCCCTGGGCCTTACCTCCCTAAACAGAAAGATTTATCCCATTCAGGTTGTTGGATTACTAAGAGGGGGGGTGAATCAGTAATAGAGCAATTTAATCCCTTTTTAACCATATAATCCAAGTGTTATAACAATGAACCATTATCATCCAATAATTTCAAAGTAAATAAGCAATGAACAAATGAACAATCATACACATACACAGTAATCTAGTGTTTTACGTGGAAACCCAAATTGGGAGAAAACCGCATAATGTTTTTTCTTATATGTCTTAAAGAATTACATTCATTGGAAGCACCAACTTCCTTTGTTTTCTAGCTGCAACTGGAAGGAGGCTCCAACCCCCTATTTTCTCAGGCTACAACATGAGGGAAGCTCCAACTCCCCAATTCTCTGGCTAAAACCAGAAGGACGCTACAACCCCCTATGTTCTCTGGCTACAACCGGAAGGTGGCTACAACCACCTGTCCTTGTCCCGTCCTGCCACCCTAAAGTAGAAGTAGAATGATGGAACCACAGTCACACTATCACTGTGAGATATACCACTATAAACATGTACCAATAAATCTGAACCATGCATCAACCTATACCTCAACCTGTAATCAACATGTACCATAAACAAGTGCACCAACCATGCACCAACCTGTAATCAACCTGTACCATAAACAAGTGCATCAACCATGCACCAACCTGTAATCAACATGTACCATAAACAAGTGCATCAACCATGCACCAACCTATAATCAACCTATACCATAAACAAGTGCATCCAACCAGGTACCAAGCTGTAATCAACCTGTACCATAAACAAGTGAATCCAACCATGTAAAGGGTTGTAATCAACCTGTACCATAAACAAGTGAATACAAACATGTACCAAGTATGTACCAATCATGTGTCAACTACTCATCAACTATGACTCATCAATATGTACCAACATCATCAACTATACACCCCATGTATGTGCGTCAACTCATCAACTACTTGTCTCAACCATGTACTCAATATGTACCACAACCAAAAGCCCTCATCAATTTCATCATCCAAATATTATTTGTAGCTTTGTAATAGACCTGGTGTATATGATCACATTCCTACAAACCTTTCTTAACTTTAAAAACAAGAGACTAGCATTTTCATCAAACTTTTCTTTAGTCTCACATGCCTAGTTTTGGATTAGTTAACAACCCTAACTTGAAGTAATCATAACTTTGAACTTGTAATGTATAAGGATCTGAAACTGATACACAATGTTCTTTAGTGTATTTTATGCAATTCCTCCAAGTGTCACTACTTGGAACCTCTCAGAAAAGGATTTATAGCAAAATGGCATACCTTGTTGAATTCTGGATTATTCTAGAGATCGACCTTGTAGAGCGTGCCCCACACAAACATTTTGATGAATTGATCTGAAAGTATTACCCAGAATACTAGAGACTATACCCTAACCAACACATTTGGCCTCACTGAATTTGGATCTGTTATGAAGAAGTTATGACGTTTTTACCCGAAACACCTGATTTTGACTAGTTTCAGGACTGGCCATAAACCCTATTTTCCATAGAGTGTAACTCCCAAAATACAACGACCCACAAGATGAATTTTTTACCACATATACTTGGATATGTTTTCTCACTTAAATAGAAATTTCATGGTCTGAATCATTATAGAAAAAAAGTTATAGCAAAAATGGTGAGATGACCTGTAAATAACATACCTTAGAAAGCACCATCAAAATAATTTATCCTTCCTTGCATTTCGGCCTTCTTTTCTTCACCTTC
>SNQJ01S0026880.1:37401-66539 GCA_010110895.2 Picea sitchensis
GGGAAAGAAGAAAGGCACTTTCCAGAAAGGCTCTCAGAGGAAGCCAAACACCAAAGGTACATTCAAAGGAAAGAATATTGATATATCTAATATTAAATTATTTAGTTGTAATACGTCGGGTCATTTTGCTAAAGATTGTTGGTTTAGAAACAAATATCCAAGGAAAGGGAAACATCATGCCTCAACTACCGAGGATGATGAATCCAAAAGAAATTAGAATTGTCCTTCTAATGAGAAAGAAAATAGAAAAGAATATTACTTGGTTTCTTCCTTATCGAGTTTAGTTTTCACGAGGCTGAAAACTTGGTTAGTAGATATTGGTGCATCAAAGCACATGACAGGTTACAAGGAGATCCTCTCAGATTTCAAGTCAAAATATTTTGTAGAGCAGGTTGAGCTTGGGGATGGAAAATGTTACAAGATAGAGGGAGTAGGCTCTATCTCTTTTAGATTGGAATCTGGGACTACACTTCATGTTGATGAAGTATTATATGTTCCAGGGCTCAAGAAGAATCTATTATCAGTTGCAACCCTTGAGGACAAGGGATATTGGGTGATCTTCAAGGACATGAAGACACTACTATCATATAAAGGTAACCACTTAGGTACAAAAGAACCCCATTGGAACTCACAGTGGAGGATTGTAAGTCATGTCAGGACAGTCAGGTCAAGAATTGGCTCATGATGCGACTAGCTCTAGCGAGTTGTGGCATAGAAGACTTGGACATCTTTATTACAAATCTCTTCCAGATCTACAAAACATGGTATGTGGCATGACCTCTATTTCTCTTAGTAAAAATGAAATTTGTAAGGGATGCATGCTAGGTAAAAATATAATGAAATCATTTCCTAGTAGTGACAACAAAGCTTAGGGCATCTTAGATCTGGTCCATTCTAATGTATGTGGTCCCATGTCATCTCCCTCACTCAGTGGTTGTTTGTATTATTTCATTTTTATTGATGATTACTCAAGAAAATGTTGGATATGTTTTCTTAAAGATAAAAGTGACACATTTAATAAATTCAAAGAGTATAAATCCTTTATTGAAAAGCAGACAGGGAAACACATCAAAATCCTTAGAACAAACAATGGAGGAGAGTTTGAATCTCTTCAGTTTCAGGATTTCTGCAAGTCAGCAGGAATCAAGAGACAGTTTATCGTGCCATATAACCCTCAATAAAATAGAGTTGCTGAGAGGAAAAATAGGAAAATTTGTGAGGCAACAAAAGAAATGATGTTTGACCAGGATCTGCTAAATTCTTTATGGGCATAAGCTACCTCCACTGCCGTGTATATTCAGAATAGATGTGCACATGCTGTCTTAAAGGAAAAGACTCTTGAAGAGGTATTCTTAGGGATCAAACCTAAAGTAGGGCATCTAAGGATATTTGGGTGTCATGTGTATATTCATGTCCCTAAGAAAAAGAGGACAAAGATGGAACCCTCAGCCAAGAAAGGGTTTTTTTTGGGGTACAGTGAGAACTCCAAGGCTTACAGAATTTATGTACCAGGTCAAATGCAAATAGAGGTAAGCAGATATGTGACTTTCCATGAGGAAGCCACATTTAAGAAATCGAGAGAGCTTCAGCAGGAATCAGAAGCAGTTCAACCAGCTTCACCCTCTTCTGAAAATGAAGAGTCAGATGATTAGAGGGAGGAACCTCGTGAAGGGCCAATTAATGAGCCCCTAGAACCTGCTGAAGTGTTAGAAATAACTCTTGAAGAAACTCCAGCCAAAAGGAAGCCAGGGTGGCTTAAAGAAATAGTGCAGGAATCAGAAAGGATAACTGCTCCCAAAGGAACTTTTAGGGAAAGGAAGAGGCCTCATAGGTTTGAAGGCTATGTTGCACTGATGAGAAACATTAGTGATGTCAAACCTTCTTCATTTGAAAAAGCAGATAAATTACAATTATGGAAATATTCCATGCTTAAGGAAAACAATTTTATTATAAAGAAAAATGTTTGGGACATCGTGTCGAGGCCAAAAGACAAATCAATGGTTTCTTCCAAATGGACCTATAAGATCAAACATGCAGCTGATGGAAGTGTGGAAAAGTTAAAAGAAATATTTGTAGCCATAGGATTCACTTAGAAAGAAGGAATTGACTATGAAGATACTTTTTCCCCTGTATCTAGGTATACCTCCATTCGAACTATTATTGCTTTAGCTCCCATTCTTGGTTGGAAGCTACATCAGATGGATGTAAAAAAAGAATTCTTGGACAGATTGAATAGGAGGTATTTGTGGAACAACCAGATGGTTTTATACTGCATAAAAAGGCACTCATGTATGCAAAATAAGGAAGGGCTTGTATGGTCTTAAGTAGGCTCCCAGAGTTTGGTATGATAGGATTGATGGTTTTCTTAAAAGCCTGGGATTTCCGAAAAGTGATGTTGATGCAAATATGTACTTCAAGGTAAGAGGTAACCAACCTATTATACTAATCATGTATGTTGATGATATCTTTATAAAATGAGATGAAGGGCCAATAGCCTGGTGTAAGAGGGAGATAAACTCAAAATTTGAGATGAAAGACTTAGGCTTGATGCATTACTTCCTAGGATTGGAAGTATGGAAAAGACAGGGCAAGATATTTCTGGCATAAGGAAAATACATAGTGGATGTACTAAAGAGGTTTGGTATGATGGATTCCAAATCCATGTCTACTCCGATGATTACCAACCTGAAGAAGTTGCATGATTCTGATACAGGTTTAGATTTGGTGGATCCCACCATGTATAGGCGGCTGATTGGATCATTGATGTACATGATCCACACTAGGCCAGATATATGCTATGCAGTGATTGCAATGAGTTAGTTCATGACTGAACTGAGACAGAGACACTGAGTGGAAGCAAAGCACATCTTGAGATATCTTAGAGGGACCATTACTTATGGTCTAAGATATACATCCAGTGGTGGTTTATTTCTGCATGGGTATGTAGATGTTGACTGGGTAGGAAGCCCAGTGGATCAAAAGAGTACTTCCAGATACTACTTTAGTTTAGGATCTGCTATGATCTCTTGGTCAAGCCAGAAGTAGGGATCTATTAAATAGAGTACATCATAGGATGAGTACATTGTAGCAAGTGATGCTAGCAAGGAAGCAGTATGGATCAGAAAATTGGTTTCTGGGTTGTTTGGTGACAAGATCAAGATGACGGTGGTTCACTGTGATAATCAAAGTTGCATAAAATTGACAGAGAACCTAGTATTTCACGACAGGTAAAAAAATATTGACATGAGGTACCACTACATCCGAGACTTGGTCCATAGAAAAATTGTAAAGTTACAGTACATAGCCACGAGCAAGAAGGTAGTTTATATCCTGACCAAGCCTCTAACCTCGAGATAGTTTGGGCAGCTGAGAGGCAAGCTTGGTGTGGCTGAGAATGACTCCCTCATTGAGAGGGAGTTTCAAATTTGGCAGCATCGATAGTCATTCTCCAATGAGAGGCCATATGGGACACCCTGAGGCTAGCCAAGGAGATTTGAAGAATTAACCCGTCTTGTGAGGTATTGACAAAAGTCAAGGGGAATGTATAACCTATGTTAGGCAAACCAAAATTTAGGATGAATGAGATGCTATGTGATTCTAATACAAAAGTCAAGGGGGACGCACAACCTCTGTGAGCATAGACAGTCTAGTGAAAAAGTCAGGGGGAACGTACAACCTCTACGAGCTTAGATAGACTAGTGAAAACATCAGGGGGAACATACAACAACTATGAGACTAGTCAAACCTTGTGAGCCATGAGAAAAAGCCAAGGCATTTAGAAAAAGTTAGGTTGAATACAAATTCCTATGAGCTAGAAACAAACGATATTCCTAATATTGCAAATGATATAAATGTATTGATCTAGTGGGTTGGCACATGTAACATTATCCACCATGAAGAGAATTTCGAATTGCCTTGTAAAGAGTCANTTATATTTTAGAACTAAAGTGTAATGCTGAGTTGTAGCTAAAGTCTTAAGTCTAGTTCTATTTTAGAACTAAAGTGTAATGTTGAGTTGCAATTGAAGTCTTAAGTCTAGTTCTATTTTAGAACTAAAGTATAATGTTGAGTTGTAACTGAAGTCTTGAGTCTAGTTCTATTTTATAACTAAAGTGTAATGTTGAGTTGTAACTGAAGTCTCAAGTCTAGTTCTGTTTTCGATCTAAAGCATACCGGTCTCAAGTCTAGTTCTATTTTTGAATTAAAGTGTAATGCTAAGTTGTAACCAGTCTCAAGTCTAGTTCTAAGTTCAAATTAAAGTATGAAGTTGAGTTATGATTAACTCATGCAAACAGGTTACTATTTCGAGCCTCTCTTCTTCCACTCTTCAGCCTATATAAGCAGAGGTCGAACCCTCTCTTCAACACAGTTTTGATATGCAGGTTAAGGGTGAAGAAATAGAGGCACATATTAGTGATAAAGAGGCAGCATACCAAAGCAGCATATTAGTGTTGTATATCAACAATAGAGGAAACATATCAAAGGTTTATTTCAACAAGGTATTTTAGGTCTTTGTCAGGTCAGAGTCATCTTGGCAAGCTCTTTAAGAGAAGAACATTCATGGTGGATATTTGTAAGTGATTTTACGTTATTAATGCAATAAAGGAATATCGTTTGCTGGGGTTTTTCTCCTTGTACAGGGTTTCCCCAGGGTATATGTGTTGTTGATGTGCATGCTTACTCATCTACATAGTTATTGCTATTCGATTATGATTTGGTATTGTTGAAGTGTATTAAGTTGGAATCAAAGTGTTGAAGTAAATAAAAGAATTAATCCACATAAGAAATCAAGCTCATAATTTAACAATGATCAGTGTGGATGATCGTCTCCTTTCCCAGAATGTAATGTTTCCATTGGTGACATACTTGTACAATGGAATACATTTCCTTGTCATAAGTGGGGTATTTCCGGACAACATTGGAGAGTGTCTCACTATGGTATGCCACCAGATGACCATGTTGAGTGAGAACTGCGCCTACAGCATAGTCAGATGCATCAGTCTCAATATCGAATCGTTGTTGTAGGCCGGGAAAGGAGAGTACTTGAGTTGAGTATAAGAGATGCTTTAGATCATCAAATTCTCGTTGTTGTTCCTTCCCCAACACGAAATTATCCTTGCCACCGCCCTTGGTCACTTGGCTAAGGGCCCATGCAATATGGGAAAATCCCTATTGGAACACATATATTTTTATAAACTTTAGACTTTAAATAGATTTTATTTTTCGTTTAAATAAAAATAACGCACACTTGAGTCTCATCGTTGATCAAATCTTACATCTAATCAAACGTTCCTAAACTCTCAAAAGTGATGGAGCTGCCTAATCATTAAATAATTAAATCACTAAAGGTTGCTTTAGAAACGTCAGGTTTCGGGATTTCACGATGCAAGTATCTCAACATACAACAAATCCAAAGTCATGATAGCCGAAATCATGAAACTGTCTTAATCATTAAACCGGATTAACTGAATATTAAAAATGATTAACGGATAATTAATCTTATCGTGATTTCACATTTCAGAGATCCTGCATGTAGTATTTCCAAAGTCCTGATATCCAAAATCACGAAATTGTCTTAAGTGGTAAATCGGGTTAATTAAGGATTAAGAACAATTAAATTTAATTAATCTTGTCTCAATTTCGCATTTCGAGGATCCTAACATATAGCGACTATCAATATCCCGAGAACCAAAACTCCAAAATCTTTGAGGTTAATCACGATTAATTAAAAGGGTTAAATGCAATTAAATTTAATTATTCACATCATGATTTCACATTTCGTAAGTTATAGCTCGGGTTGTTATAAGATCTCCCGAGAGCTGAAATGATGAAATTTACTTAATGATAAATACAATTAACTGATGTTTTAACAAATGATTATCTCTTAATTAACTCTTCACCTAATGATGACTCAGATAAATTCAAATTTCGTCTGTGTTTTTCCCGAGCATGAACCACCAAAAAAAAATGACATTAATAATGCATTTATGACAATCATTCCAAATAAGATTTTGAGCCACCACTTGAATCTGATTCATTAAAGAAAGTAAACACTTCGTCAGTAAAAGTATTGGTTGATCTATGCAATTAAAGGAAAAGAGTTGTGAGTTTGAATTTCATTATACGTTTCTACTGAGCAGTAATTTTTCCCAGTTAAACAATTTTACGCATTTCCTGTGATAGATAACAGAGTTCAAAAGTCTGACACCATGGCTCCACAGAAAGCACCTAAAATGACTGGTGAAATTTTGAGCCAGAGCGCAGATGTCCTCTCCGACACCTCACCCAAAAACATAAACATTGTTAAATCTTGGATGCAAATATCCAATATTCTTCAGTATGAATTGGTAAATTGCCCAGACGATTCAAGCGACAATGAGAAGGAAGACTTAGCTACCAAATAAAAAATTGTTGCACAGTCATAATTACACAAGATAGCAACAAGGCCTAGGCTCTTACCTTACAATAATATGATCGGTTGGGAACTGGAGCACATGGATATTCCAATCAGAACCATCTTCAATTCACAAAAAGTTGCAGTTGGGTCTTTCCGACCTGAACATCTACAGGTGATGTACAAATTGTCCCATGAACCCAATTTCATTTACAATGCCAGTTTCCTATCCGACTTTAACCAGAAGGAATGTGACCAATATGGGAAAAACCTTTCTGACTTAGTTAAGGACTGGTATTCTTGCCCCAAGAAGTTCAGCGTTGATTCCCATGGCGTATATGCAATTTCCGCACTAGAAACTCACATAATGTATATAGCAATGATGATGTGTAGAATCTACGGGAAAGAAAACACGGAACACTTCCATTTAACGTGGGTGCATATTATACACACAGTAACAGAAGGGTATTCTTTTGATTGGGCCAAGATATTGTCAGACAACTTGGTCAGAGAAATTATAGAGTATAGGGCACTAAAAGCCAAAGGGAAACTGGCCCCATTTTTCATGTCATCTTATATCATGGACGTCATCTGTTTCATGATGCCTTTTCCTCTGATGGGCTGGAGATGGACTCCAAATAATTTCAAACCCATACATACTTATCATTCAAAACTTTGGGAGGACAAGGCAAAGGATTTCTTTTATGAAATTTGCAATTGGGTGGTGGTGTCAATGCACACTGCTATATATGGCTACCCACCTCCCAGGATTTTCGACAAAGTTGTGACTAATATGGGCAGGATAGAAGACTAGTATATTGAGGAACATTTCTTCTACATTAGGGTTTTCGACTATTCGGTCTCCCCACATGCTCTACCTCAATTGTTACCAGATCGACTGGTGTGCAGAGAGGTAGCACATAAAACTGTGCTTGGAGGGATTAGTAAGGAACTAAAAGTAGTGCAGAAAAAGGTATGGCCATATTTTCCCTTACATATTGTTACATTTTCTCTACTATATTTTTTCCATTCGAAAGTGGAGGCCGCGACCCTGGGAGAAATCAAAATGATCGATATTGAGTTCAAGAGACACGATCCTCACAAGATCGTAAGTAACCACATGGCCAGCTACAATTTGAAACGATATGAACATGAAGACTCTCCTCAGGATGAAATGTTTCAAGGAGCAAGGTCCTATCAAGAGGTCCTGAGTCGAGTTTGAGCTCTGTCTCCAGATAAAATAGCCAAATTTTATAACTTTCAGAGACATCGAAGGAATAGTCTCTCCAAGGTATTACAAGGAGAAATCTCGACGCCTCCAGATACACAGAAAATAGAGACCCAAGGTTTAGAGGCAGTGAGTTCCAATAGACAAGAAAACCGAAAAGAATTGGAGAAGATTGAGGTGTTGACTCAAAAAGGAGACAACATAGAGACAAATGTATCAGGTGATCAATATACAAAGAAAACTGAGAAATAGACAAAGAAAGGATAAGAAGGGTCATTGTTTACACCAGGAAAATCATCTATGGACATGAGCAGGAAACAGTAGTCCACTGAAATTGTCATCCCCATCCATTTTTTCACACCATTGCAGTTCACAAGAGGAAACCCCAATGCAGAGGTAATGTTCATAGAAGATTTCACACCCATATCAACTGAAGAGATACCTCCTTCAGATTTCTTTTTTAGCAGGAAAATAAAGGCTGTAGTGAAGAGAGGAACACACTAGAGGGAAGGTGCAACTGTTAAGAGACAGATGGTGCTAATTGATGGAGAGGCTTTGGAGGAAGTAGACTTTGTTGAAGAAGTAGCAGTTTCATTGGGGGATTTTGCAACAACCAACCAGTTTTTAGTTAGAAACTTAAACGAAAGATTGAAGCAGAAAGAGATACTAATAGGTCAGTTGCAGAATCAAATAATAACTGTAGAAAATAATGTCAGAAGCGAAGTCAATAAATTTATTGAACAGGCTAGAGCTAGTGATAGACAAGAAATTCAACAACTAAAATCCAGTCTTAATGATATGCACAAGAATGTATAGGCAAGCGAAGGGCGCACCATTCAGAAAAGTGAATTGGTAAAGCAATTACAGGCCAAGGTGAACTTGACTGAGAACATGGTTATAGATATAACTGTTTTCCAAGCATATGCATTGGAGGTATGTAAGAAATTGGAATCAATGCAATGAAGCCTTTTTGACAAAGTGGAAATTATCCAAAATCATTTTTGGGTGGTGAACGAATCGTTGGATAATATTTGTTTCAAAGAAAGAGAGGCTACTGTAGCTCGGGCCACTTTTCAAGAAGCGGTTGTGTCATCGGCCAGAGAAGAAATGTCTGTAGTTCCCAGGTTGTCTGTTTTAGAGAAGTTTAGAGGTGACATAATATTGAAGACCTGGGAAGCCAACATAGACAAAAGTAAAAGAACGACTAAGGAAATCAAAGAGGCTTGTGAAGAATTTTTTCACTCACTAAATAAAGAGTCCTTAGGCCTCATAAAAGATGATCATTCTGAAGTATTGGGACAAGTTGACATAGCAAAGCATCAATTTGATATCAAAACAAGATTAGAAGAAACTCAGGCTGAAATATCGTAGCTAAAATAGGTTGATATCACTCAGATAGATAGATGGTTGTTGAATCCTAATTTGTAGCTACAGTCAATGACTTCAGAAGACAAAAGAATGGAAGACATATTGCCACAATTAGAAAAGAAATTGTATATTTTTTAGGCAAAGGATGTGACATAACCGTCTAGACTAATAAAACAATTTGTAAGTAGGTGTGTCGAATGTACTGAATGAGAAAAAGGCGATACCTCAAAGAGCCAATGAGGTAACCTGGGTGCATAATCTTTACAGGTCATGATTAGAGACTATCTATGTCCAAACTAGGAACAAGAAAGGAAAACGCCTCTGCCATATTGAGAAAGAGACAGAGGAGAAACAAGCAAAGCGTTCCAAATTTCGTATTTTGTAACCATTACTATTTATAAATAAGGAGAATTCCAACCGCTTAGGGTTGAATTCTCTCTATATAACATTCTCTCTATCTCCTGTTAGCACTCGGTAATTTCTTTGGGATGTATCAAAGAAAGCCTCGAGGTAACTATTTCAACCAACTTTAGATTGTATTTTGACCTATACAACCAGAGAGGGCTCTCTCGTATGTCTAATGACTGGTAATAACTCAAATATTTCATCAATAAATGCACAGAGGTTAGATTCTGCAATAGGACAAGTTTTTTTTTTTTTTAAAAGGGATGGTAGGACAAGCAATAGAGAAAGTACCATTGGGAAAAGGAGTCAATTTAAGAAAACGATAGAAACAAATGACTTAGTGACTGAACTCGAGAGGATAAAGGCTAAATGAGCAACAATCTTTCAGTTAAAAATTGTTGTGTGGGGCGAGAGAAAAACACATGAAGCAACTCGGAGCATCGTTGGGGATAAATTTAGAGTTCAATTAGAAGAAACATAGTCATGTAAATGGCACAAATATAGAGCACCACACGATGAATTCTAGATTCAAAATCACATTCATTTTAAGAAAAAATACAGCTATGAATATAAAGAACACAAGAAAGCACATACACAAAGAGAGAATAAAATACATCAGACTTCTACCATTAGAATATTTTCATCAAATCTTCAGGACCTTTGCATTAAGTTTCGATCGACTTCAGAAGCTACATTCAATAGTCACTGTCTACACTGTTTTGCCAACCAAGCCTGTTTACATGAAAATGAACCCCATATATAGAAAACTGATGTCACCCTTGGCTGCTAGGGTCGAACTACTCCCTCCTAGAATCATGGATCCGTTTTCTTTGAAAGAGAACAATAATTTCAACGGATTCACTAAAAATAGAAAACCCGACTTTGCCAAATCATAATCGTAACCGAAATATTTTTTACAATCATTGATCATGATAACAATTCGACCATATGGTTTTGATGAGTCATCATGTGCACTACTGGACACTCTGTCACCCTTGCACAACAAGTCTGCTATGCAATAGTAACCTACAGCCAAAAAACGCAACAGATTGCGTAGCTAACTGGGAAAATAGGCATTAAATATGACATTATATATCACTAATAAAAAACTATTTTCCAAACCTAAGAGAGGTTTTTGTATTTAAGTTCTTTATAAAGAAAAAACTATCTTGGTGTCTTGAAATTCATCTCCAGTTGGCCGTAATATGCGTTGCAAAAATAAGTCTCGGATAGGAAATCATGAAAACTAAAAAATAGGGTTCAAAGATTCCTTCGAATCTCCCAAAATATGAAACGCTTTTCAATTATGAGAGAGGTTTTTATTAGTTGGTTTGTCCTCAACAAAAAAATCTCGGGGATTTTTAAAATTCCTCTTTAGTTGGTCAAAAAGTGATCTTGAAATTGACCACTAAGCCAGTCATTTGCGCAACGTGACCTATAGCTTGTGGGCAGGAAAATCCTCTGCGTGACAAAATCCACTACGTGACGAAATCCATTGCGCGACAAAATCCATTGCACGACGAAATACGTTGCATGACAACATCCTATGCAGGACAATATCCCATGCGTGCCATCCCTCTGCACGATGAAATCCACTGAGCAACTGCATCCTGTGCGTGACAACATCCCATGCGCGACAACCCACTACATGATGAAATCCACTGTGCGATCACATCCTCTGTGTGACAGAATCCTTTGTGTGGTGAATTTCTCTGCACAATGCATAACAAATTTTGCAATGCGCAGTTGCAAATGGAAATGGAAATAATAAATGATAAGCTTCCTTTTGAAACTGACCCTTGGAGATGTTAGATGCTTCCAGACATAAAAAAAATATGGGTTCTAATAGGCATGACTTTGCAAATTATTGAAAAACCTCTAACCTTAGCTATACAAATCATGGTGCTAACATCTCCTATGAACATTCTAGAGAAGGAATATTCTAGTAGCTAGAACCTTCTAGAAAGCCTTCTCAATTTTATTGTGTTCACACTATTACATATGCCTTATTTAATAATATAGTAGACCTATTCCACCTTATATTGAATGGCCTCCACTAATAATACATAACCACATTTCCACTGGGTACCTCACTAGGTACCCCATATTACCTCTCTAGGTATACTACACAATCTCCATCTTGCAATATTTATCTTAGACATCTATAGTCTCCCTCTGTCTTTGACATAAATGACAACAATGTTTCCAACATCTATGAATTTGGGCTTGCAATTTCATTCCCGCTTAGTATTCCCTTGGTTTTCTTCTTTACATTGAAGGATATTGTATCTTGTTGCTAATAAACTTAGTGAAAACTATGACTAAATTTTGGGGGATGGCTAAGACAAAGAGGAACTTAATTTATAGTTGGCTAAGACAAAGAGGAACTTGTTCCTATCAATAGAGTTTCCCTACCTAGATTTCATTGGAGCACTAGAGGAAAGTTGGATATCCTAAATTATTGTTTAACACAAAAGGAGATCCCATTCTTGGTGTTGTGCAGGTTGAGGGGGAAGAGGGCTGATTGATTGGGAATATTGTAGTGAGAGATTGTCTTGAAGATTATGGCAATTAGGTTGACAAAGAGATATTAGAGCCAAGCCATAGGAACTTTTCCTTGTGGATTCATTGCTTTAGGTTGAGAGTGGCCTTTGTGATAGAGAGCATATGTGTGACATATAGCCTATGAGTGGGTGGAATAGTTTTCATTTATAGCTGGGTGGTGGTTAATTCTTAGAGAGAGAAGCAATTATTGGTTGTTTATTAATAAGAAAACATTATTATTTTTACGTGTGTATGCATTATTGGTTAATTTGTGGTTTGCTTCCATTTAGGTGAATTTAATTTGTTTTAAATTGCATTAGACATTTTAGATTCGTATTTACAAGTTCATAAATTGAATCGTTTTCTTATGTTTTCATAAAATACACATTAGAATGCATGTATTATGTAATTGGAGTATTTTTTAGGTATCATGTCATCTCAATAAGAGTATAAAGGTGGTTGGATATGTTATGATTAGAGCTTATATGAGGAAGTTATTATTCTTGCAATTTGACCTATCTTTTTTAGCACCATGATTGTAGTGAGTGGATGCCACATTAGCTCCTATTACTCACACATGTGGAGCTAGTCATATATGGAATTTTAAGAAGATTCTAGAGGGTCGAAAACCCTAACTCTAATTGGAATTTGAGGCATGAAAAAAACCCTAACCCTAACCAACTATCAAGGAATTGTTGAAGATTGGGATGCTAGGAAAGAAAGGGGTTTCATTCTTATTGTATTAATTATTGTTCCATGGTTGACCAAAGCAAGGGAGTGGGATATTGCAACAGAATAAAGGAAGTAGAAGATAATGTAGCAACCATATAGGCCATACTATCCATGGCAACTCCATGGCGAATTCACTTTTCTTTGTATTTTTATTTCACAACTGAGAAGAAATGAGCAAGGAATAGTCCTCACAATTTTGGTTAGGTTTTCCCATATTGGGTTTCCCAAGGTACATCTTGTTTTCATTGTATGGATATTGTGGTATTTTTTTTAGCTTATTTTATTTCAATGTTTTGTGCTCTAAGACAATGATATTAAATTTGAATTTTAAGTAAAACACTACATACAAATAATTTGTAGAAACTTGTAAGATTAGTTGTAATGAAGTATACCAATGGAATGTCCATGACAATTTACATATCATATTGGTATCATAGAAACGTTTTTTGGGGTTTTTGTGGGAAATTGAAAGATACATAAATTGGCTTAAAGAAAGATGGCTTAAAGAAAGAAGTCTCAAAACCTAGCCATGGAAAATGAGTACAATAAATCCAAGAGATGAATTAGAGGAGAGATTTTCAAATATAAAAGAACGAGTTGTTAACTGTTTCATAACATAATCACTCTCATGAAAAATATAGAGATAAAGTTTGTAATTTTTAGGGAGTTTGGTATATCCAACTTGGAATATGGATCAGATGAGAAATTTGGAAACAAGGAAGACCTAGAAAAAGAGCTAGAAAAAAGGTTGGAGAAGGATCCAGAGAAAGAGAGACCAATTTCCAACATCACCTCTTCCCAATCCCTATTCAAAGTGGGTATCAAACCTATCAAGGTCATATTGATGTTGTTAAGTTGAATCAATGGTTGAAATAGTTATAATTCCATTTCAGTCTTCATAACATAGTAGAAGAGAAAAATATATCATTTTTTCCCAATTGAAGTTAGAGGGCCATGTCCAAACTTGGAGGAAAATCCACACATAAATTCTTAGGTTGGAGGGTAATCCCCCAATAACTAAGTGGGAGGTATTTAAAACCCTCATTAATTCCTAGTTATACCCTATTGGGTATGAAGAGGACCAATGGATTCGTTGGAATTACTTTTGATGGAAGCAAGGGAAGAGTGTACAAGAGTACACCATTGCGTTCAGAAAAAAAAAAAAAAAGCCACTATATTGGGTATATATTTGAAGAACTCAGATGTACTTATCAAGTATCTGGGTGGTCGCCACAATGATTTGGGTAGTGTTGGCCCACTTTTTTTTTTGATAAGATTTGTGGAAGAAGGGATGGACATAAATGCACAACACCATAACATAGGGACCAGTGTTAGGCACATGCCAAAGATATAAAGGCATGAGGCACAAGTTGGTTACAAATGGTCATGAGGTGTAAAATGTAATTAATGAGTCAAACAAAATAGTGGATTGACCAAATTATCCCTATCCCTTTTGTAAATAACTTGGCATGATCAACTTTAGAAAGTGAAATTGTATACAATACCTTCAAGGCTAGGCTAGAAAGGTTGATTGGTTGATTTCTACTTGTGTTGATCCCTAATAGGTAATAGTTGATTCTCTTTTGTTGTGGAAGGATACTGCAAGATTAGAAGAAATGATGAATAAAGAAGTATTTGGGACCCCTTTAAAATTATGAATACTCTTTGGTTATGGTTGTTTCAATGGAGTTGTATCACCTCTATGTTTGCTTATGTGTTCTAGTTTATATTTTCTTTGATTACTTTGTTGAAGCTTGTTATGCAGATGTCGTGTTTATTTACATTATCTGCATGCATGATATGAATGAATGCTAGGGTAAGCATGTGTATGAGGTTGCATACATCCTATTGTGTTTCCTTTCATATTTAATGTCCCGATTGTGCTTTAGGTAAGACTTTCTTCCCTTCAGAAGATTCAAAATGCGAGCATATCTAGACTACAATGGAGATTTTGTTTTAAACCTATGGGAACCCTAGTCTCAATCAATAACCAAGAAATGGTTCTGTTGATGGGACTATTCTTCAAAGGGAGACCCCAAGAGGATGAATAGGATAATATATAAACACAAGGTCCAAAAATGTTTGTTGAGGAGCTTGATTATCTTCTTGATTTATATGCATGTATTCCTATCCCCCTCTTGTCAGGGGTTCTGGGGTGGAGCCCTCAAGGAATTTGTTTTGGGAAAATTGCCTTGTAAATTATTGTAATTTTGTTGTCAATCTAGACCATTCATTATAAGGTCGCAGATTTGACGTTAGAAGTTATGTTAGGGTTTTCACCCAAAAAAGGAAACCTGTTTTGTATGAGGGAATTTTATTGTGGATGTCTATGAGATTTAATATTGTATTCTAAGTGAAGATATTGTGAGAGAAAGAAGAGGAAGTTACAACGAGTGTGTTGTAGGCTATATCCCTTCATTTGTTGGATAAGAAAAAGGAAGGACCTGGTAATTTCTCTAGTGGATGTAGCCCACATTAGGTGAACCATGTATATCTGTGTCTTTATTGTATTGTGTATATTCTATGTTTTATTTCCACATTATTTTTTATTTTATTTCTCAATGATGCCATTTTTTCTAACAACTGGTATCAAAGCCAAAGGTAACTCGCAAGAAAATAGGGTTCCTGGTTTGAGAAGGAGCAACGATGGAAGATGGAAATTTTAAGGTTGAGAAATTTAATGACCAAAACTACCAGCTATGGAAGATGAAAATGGAAGATTATTTATATCAAAATGATATATTACTACCATTGGGAAGAATAGAAAAGAAGTTGAAAACCATGAAGGACGAAGAATGGGAGGTTCTTGATAGAAAGGAACTAGGAATGGTACGATTGTGCTTGGAAGCGTTGATGGATTTCAATATTTCGAAAGGAAAAACAACGAAGGATCTGATGAAGGAATTGGATAGACTATATGAAAACCCCTCGGCCTCCAAAAAGGTATTTATAATGAAGAAATTATTTAATATGAAGATGTCAGAAGGTGGGTCTATTGCAGATCATTTAAATGAATTTAATATGGTTACCAGTCAACTAAGTTCTGTAAAAGTGACCTTATATGATGAGGTTAGGGCTCTTCTAATCTTGTTCTCATCGCCAAAAATATGGATTGACTTGGTCATGACTATAAGTAACTCTATCTCTAGTTCAAACACTCTACAATTTGATGATGTTATTGATGTTATCCTTAGCGAGGAAATACGATGGTAAAGAAAATGTGAGACATCAGGCAATGTGTTTATCATAGAGAATAGGGGAGGGAAAAAGGAAAGAGGAAAGAGTCCAGGGAACCGTGTGAATTCTAGGAAGGGTAGATCCAAATCTAAACTAGGAAAGATAGAGTGCTGAAATTGTGGGAAGAAAGGACATATGAAGAAAGATTGTAGAGCTCCAAAGAAACAAAGAGATGGACAACATGAGAAAAATCAAGAAGAAAATGTAGCAGGTGATGTGTTACAAGATGCTTTGATTCTTTATTTAGATAATATTACCAATTCTTGGGTAGTATATTCAGGGGCTTAATTTCATGCCACACTCCATAGGAAACATTTTCAAGATTATGTTCAAGGTGATTTTGGACAGGTTCATTTGAGTGATGATGCACCATGTAAAATTGTCAGAATGGGTAAGGTACAAATAAAGAAAAATAATGGTAATCAATGGTTGTTGAAAGAGGTAATACATGTTCCAAATCTGAGAAAAAATATGATTTCAACGAGGCAGATGGAAAGTGAAGGATGCATATCTAAATTTATAGATAAGGCATGGAAGGTCACTAAAGGATCACTTGTGATAGAAAAAGGAGAGAAGGTAGGTACATTTTATTTGTGTATTGGTAATGTTGACTCTTCTATCTCTTTATCTTCTATAGGAGTGGATAAAACAATGTGGCATCATAAGATTATACACATGAGTGAGAAGGGGATGCATATAATTCACAAAAGGAATTTTTTTCCAGATCTTAAACAAATTGATTTGGATTTATGTGAGCACTGTGTTTATGGAAAAAAAAGAGATTTAGATTTCTTAGAGTCAAAAGGAAACATAGAGCTCATTTAGAGCATGCGAATACAAATGTATGGGGACTAGCCCAGGTATTATCTCTTGGTGGATTTTGTTATTATGTTACTTTTATTGATGATGAAACTAGAGAAACTTGGGTTTATTTCATTCGACAAAAAACTGTTTTTTTTTACACTTTTAAGAAATGGAAAGCTTTGGTTGAGAATGAGAGAAGAAAATGGTTGAAGTTTCTCAGATCAGACAATGGAGGTGAATATTGCAACAATGAGTTTGATGATTATTGTTCATACCATGGGATTCATAGATATAAGACATCTCTAGGAACACCACAAGAAACTAGTGTGTCAGAAATGATGAATAGGACAATCATGGAAATTGCAAGGAGTATGAGACTGCATGTTGGGTTGCCCTTACAATTCTGGGTAGATTTGGTATATATTGATGTTTACTTAATAAACAAAGGAAATTCTATATCCTTGGATGGTGGCATTCCATACGAGGCATGGAAAGGTAAAAATATAAACTATTCATTTCCGAAGACTTTCGGTTGTGAATCATTTGTCCATATTGATAAAGAAAATAGAACAAATCTTGAAGAAAAATCCAAGAAGTATACCTTTATTGGATACAATATTAATGTTTTTGGTTATCTCTTATGGGATTATGAAAATCACAAAATCATTAGGAGTATAGATTTCATATTCAATGACAAGGTCGTGTACAAAAATTAGTTGTAGGGAAAGAAATATGAAAAAGAAAAATCATAATACATAATGCTTGATGAGATCACTGAAAAAGAAACTCCAAAGGTACTAGAAAATCAAAATGTACAACAACAGGAGTAACATGTACCTCAAAATCCTATAAGTGTTGTTAGAAGATATACCAGGTTATGTAGACCCCCTGAATGATACTCTCCTTCGTTATATTATTTATTATTGACTGATTCTGGGGAACCAAAAAGTTATGAAAAGGCAATGTAGGTAGACACTAAAAAGAAGTGGTAGCAAGGCATGAAAGAGGAAATAGATTCCTCGATAAATAACCAGACTTGGGACTTGGTTCATTTTCTTGCAAGAAAAATAACATTGTAGAATAAATGGGCTTACATGTTGAAGGAAGAAGATGGAGGAAAAAAGAGGTACAAGAATAAACTTGTTGTAAATGGGTTTGCACAAAAGAAAGGTATATATTTTGATGAAATATTTTCTCTTGTTGTTAAAATGACTTCAATTAGGACTATTTTAAGTCTTGTGGGAGTATAATATTTGCATCTTGAGCAGTTATATGTAAAAACGAATTTTCTCCATGGGTATTTTTAGGAAGAGATTTACATGCAACAACCATAGGGGTATGAGGACAAAGGAAAGGAGAATTTGGTATGTAGGTTGAAGAAGAGCTTGTATGGCCTAAAGAAATCTACAAGGTAGTGGTATTTGATGTTTGACAGGTTTATGATAGAACAAGGTTATAGTAGATGTCATTCTGATCATTGTGTTTATTTTAAGAGGCTAGAAAATGGAAGCTATATTATCTTCCTCTTGTATGTAGATGACATGCTTGTTGCAGGGTCTAACATGCAAGATATAAATGTGCTCAAGAATAAATTAGTTAATCCATTTGCAATGAAGGATTTGGGTGTTGCAAAGAAAATCCTTGGTATGAGAATAACAAGAGATAGGAAAAATCACAAATTCACATTGTCTCAGGGTGAGTACATAGAGAAGGTGTTGGAGAGGTTTAGAATCAAGAATTCAAAACTAGTTTGTATACCTTTGGCCAACCATTTCAAAGTAACCAAGGAAATGTGTCCCAAGACACATGAGCAGATATAATACATGTTCAGGGTCCCTTATTCATCGACAATTGGAATCTTGATGTATGTTATGCTGTGCACAAGACTAGATATTGTCCATGCACTAGGAATTGTGAGCAGGTATATGAACAATCCAGATAAAGAACTTTGGGAGGTAGTAAAATGGATTCTCAGGTATTTGAGAGGTACTAGTACTCATGCATTATGTTTTGGAGGTTCAGACACTGTTCTACATGGATATGTTGATTCATATATGGCAGGTGATAAAGATAGCAGGAGGAGCACTACAGGGTATGTTTTTACTGTAGGTGGAACAATAGTAAGTTAGATTTCGAAACTACAAAAGGTTGTTTCACTTTCAACAATGGAAGCAATGTATGTTGTTGCTACATAGGCTAGTAAAGATATGATGTTTTTGCAGCGGTTTATGGAGGAATTGGGAAAGAAACAAGAGAGTAGAAGGTTGTACTATGACATCCATAGTGCCATTCATCTTACAAAGAAATCAACATTCTATTCTAATACTAATCATATGAAACTCAGGTACCATTTCATACGCTCTTTTTTGGAAGATGGACAATTAAAGTTGGAAAATATACATACTATCCAGAATCCCGTAGACATGCTAAAAAAGGTAGTAACCAGGGAGAAACTAAGTTCATGCTCAGTTTTAGTTGGTCTTCAAGCATGAAGGTGAAGATGGGAAATTTTCCAGGTCTAAGGTGGATCATAGTCCAAAAGGTATATCAGTAGTGTGGTTGTTGTGATCGGTCTCCAAGTGGGAGATTGTTGGTTGTGGAGCCTAATTACCTTCCTTATTTATATGCAAGTATTCCTAGCCCCCTTTTTTCGGGGGTTCAAGGGTAGAGCACTTGAGGAATTTTTTTGGGGAAAATTGCCTTGTAAAATATTGTAATTTCATAGTCAATCTAGACTGTTCATTATAGGGTTGCAGATGTGATGGTATAAGTTATGTTAGGGTTTTCGCCAAATAAGGAAATTTGTTTTGTATGAGGGCATTGTATTGCGACAGTGTATGAGAGTGAATATTGTATTCTATGTGAAGAGACCGTGAGAGAAAGAAGATGAAGTTACAATAGGTGCATTGTAGGTTGTATCCATTCATTTAACAAGATAATAAAAAGGAATGACCTAGCAATTTCTCTGGTGGACGTAGCCCACACTGGGTGAACCATGTATATCTGTGTATCTATTATATTGTGCATCTTTTGTGTTTTATTTCCACATTTTTTTTTCTTTTATTTCTCATCCATCCTGTTTTTTCTAACAAAAACAAGTGGGAGAAAAGGTTTGGAGACATTGTCTTGCAAGAAGTTGAGTTGCGTGAATGAGATTTGTGAATGTGCAGAGAAATTGTACTATATGATGGCTCTTCAAAATATTAGTATGAGGTGTTTTTGTTTGAATTTATTGTAATCATTTATAAGTAGTTTAAGAGACTTGTGGAAGCCCCGAAGTTAAAAATATCGACATAAAATATATATTTAGTGGTCTATCCCAAACCTTGCTTCCTTACAATGGGTGGATCATCACTTCACACAAATTGTGGATTTTGCGGTAGATAAAATTATAGATGGATACATTATAAAGTTTGTTGGGGAGAATAAACAATCATTTAATATTGCATAAGTAATTTTTAATAAAGTATCCCAAGGAAGATTGGTAAGGGAGACCCCCCTTTAGATTATTTTTTTTGGGTAGAAGAGGAGTTATTTCAACTTACCCTTGTATATATGGTTGATTAATTCCCTTGTTTCAGTGGAGTGGCTATAAGGGTGTTGGTGAGTTACAAAATTTAGGAATATTGTGGAATGGAGAGGGGGGGGGATCAAAGGTTAGTGCAAGGGATGAAATATTTTTTAGGAGGTTTACTATTACATACTGATGGTGGAAGAATAAGATACATGCAATAAGGAAGAGGAGTGAGGAATTGCATAAGGAGATTAGTGACAAAGGTAGTAGTGATGGAAGATTGAACAAGTTACATAATTTGAATAAGTAAGGTGAGTTGTCCAACTCATGGTTGAAGGAGAGATGTATGGTAATTAAGGGAATCCTAGTGAGAGGTAGTTGGGGTGAAGGAGTGTTGATAGAGCATGAAAAGAGAGATAAAGAAGTGGTGAAGATAAATATAACCATCCATATTGATGTTTTAGAATTGACCTCAGAGTATTTTGCGGAAAAACCTAAGCCAAAAGATCTAATAGAGGATAAATCTATTAAAATATTTGATGACATTATTATGGACATGCTAGTTGTTTCAAGAGAAGGAATCCCCCTACTTGAAGAAATTATACGTAAAGCTATTGGAACTAGACCATATCCAACCACTCCTCGAGTTCCTTTAAATTTTAAGGTATCCCCTATTATCAATCATGTTTCTTATTTTCCTATAGAAAAAAATGTAAGTAATAGCATTAGTTATATTGGGATATAGTTGGGATGAAGTAGTGGTGGTAGTGGTAGAACATGAAAAACTAGTAGTGTTCAAGGAGTTAGTTAATCACTTTTAGTTTTTAGGAAAAAATTGATTTCACAACTTGGTTCTAGCGGGTTTATTTTAGTAGGTTTTACACATAGTGGGATGGGAAGAATTCAATGAGGATCACCAATGAGATATCCATAGTTCTAGGGTAGGGGAGTAGAGGATGCTAAACAACACTAGTTCCTTTGTGAAACAATTTGGAGGTTTAAGGGAATCCTAGATGCATCAAAGTTGATAGAGTTCTAGACCACTCTAAGAGGAAGAGCATTGCAGTGGTACATGAAATTGGTATACAAACCACCCGGGGGTGTGAATCTTAAATTACCTAAAGTTAAACAACAATTTACTTATGATTTATAGTTACCTAGGTTTGAACAATAAGGTATTGTGAAATTAAAAGAGATTAAACAGAGAGATAGATAATCTACCTAGTAATATGCTCAAAGGTTTAGGGATTTGATGAGTAGGATTTCATTCCCTATCCATGACACCCATAACAAAGAGTAGTTCATTATAGGTTTTCTTCCTTTAACCCAAAGTCCCTTGATGCAACAAAATATTGCCACTTGTCGAGATGCCTTAGAATATGACATGGGATTGAGTCTATGATTGGATATCAAAGAAACACTAATGTTGTGGCATTTGGAGAAAATATAGACCTGACAATGAATGACCAATGCAAAAAACACAAGGGAGTAATTTTCATCTATATGCCAAGTAAAGAAGGCTACTTTAAGAGCACCAAATACAATAGATAGAAAGCAACTTCCATAGTGGATGATTGCACACAAGTCAACTAATACCAAAGCATAAAGGTGCTTATGAAAATAAAACTAGTGCATAAAAATTCCAATTAAATAATTACATGTCTTAATGATTCAAGGGAGAAAAGGTGTCTGTATGAAGTATCAAGGAAACGAAATAAAATAAAAAATACCATTTTGGAGGGCTTGGATTTATGAGGAGAGAAACCATGGTTGGCCAGGGTATGAGGGATTTTGCTAGAGGGTCCATCTTCCCTAAGTATGAGTTCCTCCATATCAGATAATAATGGGGAAAATAATTAGGTATAGGTAGAAGAAGGGATAATGGACCCATTTTCAACTCCATAGGACTGGAAAATTTGGCTCACATAGGTCACTTCAAGAGATGAAGATATGGAACCAATATATGGGGGTTCCAACAATGATGAGGCCAAGGGGACAGTGGGAATAAAATTGGTGCTATGATGTATATTTGATGAAAAATAAGGATTTTTAGTAGATAGTGATCCCATGGAGGTTGAAAGGTAAAAGATATGAACTATATTCTTATGGTGTTTTTCGAGAGTAGGTCCAATTTTAATAATTAGCTTGTTCCCTTTTTGAAAAAATTTCAATGTTTAATGGAAACATCATCAAAAAATAATGTTGGTTTACACTATAAGGAGGAATTGAGACGACAAATGATGGCAAGGGAATCCCAAAATTGGGTTAACTTAGATGAATGATGAGAATAATGGTTGTAAGTATCACACAAATCACATGGATGGTTTGTTCAGAAGGACTTAATGCACGTTTTTGATGAATCAGGGAGAGAGATCTCTACAACTAGAGTGGAGGGGTCTAGTTCTAAATCATAAAAATAAAAAAAATGTCCTTTAATTATGGGAGCTATGGACAATTACTAGTTGTGTGGCTAGTGAGATCGCATAAAGAACATGGAGGGATAACTATAGGTGTAATGGTTGGGGTGGCCATAGTGTGTTGGTAGTGCCCCTAGTTTTTTTAGATTGACCACCAATCATAACCCATTTACTAGAATTATTGGGGATTGNAAAAAATAATGTTGGTTTACACTATAAGGAGGAATTGAGACGACAAATGATGGCAAGGGAATCCCAAAATTGGGTTAACTTAGATGAATGATGAGAATAATGGTTGTAAGTATCACACAAATCACATGGATGGTTTGTTCAGAAGGACTTAATGCACGTTTTTGATGAATCAGGGAGAGAGATCTCTACAACTAGAGTGGAGGGGTCTAGTTCTAAATCATAAAAATAAAAAAAATGTCCTTTAATTATGGGAGCTATGGACAATTACTAGTTGTGTGGCTAGTGAGATCGCATAAAGAACATGGAGGGATAACTATAGGTGTAATGGTTGGGGTGGCCATAGTGTGTTGGTAGTGCCCCTAGTTTTTTTAGATTGACCACCAATCATAACCCATTTACTAGAATTATTGGGGATTGGATGGGCTTGTGTAGATACCAGAGAAGACACATGGGTAGCACTTGTAGACTATATAGGGTTCAAAACCATATGGGGATTTGGCATTGAGGGTGAAAGAGGAGTTGAAGGATCCAAGTACCACATTGGGATCCCGATATAAGATTAGGTATATTAGGTATATTGAAGGATACAGGTACCACATTGGGATCCCCAGCTAAGATCCTAGAGGGGGAAATTACAAGCCTCCACAAATTCCTCATCCAACCCCAACTACAGAGACCCCTTCCATTCTTATCCCTATACTGTAGTTCTAATTCTATTTGTGAATTGATTCAGGTGAAAAATTCCCTTGTCTTGGAGAGATTCAATGACAGGTTGTCGGTGGAGATGTTCCATGTTACTTTCTGGACATGGGTCCTATGCAATTATAACTTTAGTGCCTCTCCCCACTCTCTAGGCTAGTCCTTGACTGATAATAGGAACTGATTTTAATAAATCTTTCCAAATAATTGAGCTGGTTTGGATCTCCTTGTTTGGCCTTCTAATCCAATCCAACACAGAATCCAGCCAAATATATTTTTGATGAACCAATTTTGTTCAAAGACTCTCAGTGGTAATCATTCTCTACCCTACCTTAGCTGCAAGTGATTTTGAAAACATGTGGATGTTTTTTAGACTCCATCCCCTAGAAGTTTTGGGGTAGCCAGAGTTTCCCATTTTATCTAGGGCATCACAAAAATTTCCTTTTGACCAGCCCAAAGGAATCTAAAACATAGTCTCCTGATTTTTTCCAAAATTCCTTTCGGGACCCAGGTAAGAGAGTCCCAATAGACTGGTATGGCTTCCAAGAATATATATTTTTGAGACCAATCTCCCAAGTCTAGAGATCCATCTAAAACTCCTACATTCAATCTATTTTCCAGTTTGGCTAATAGCTATACATAATCAGATTTTCTGTAGTTGTTTGGTTTTAGGTGGAACATAAGATATTTTATCCCTTCATCAAAAGGATTTACATCGAAAGGAAAAATAACCTTGTATAATTCTACCTACTGATTCTTCATAAGTTGAAAGTATATGGTGGATTTTTGGCCATTGATATACATACTCGTTGCATGAACGAAAAGGTTTATAATGCTCTTTAGAGTCTCCATGTCTCTCCTTTGACCACTACAAAAAATTAGCATATCATCCAAAAATAGTATATACGTGAGTCAGAGGGTTTGCTTGAAATGTATCCTTTGAAAATCCCCTTTTCATTTTTCTTCCAGTATAGCATGACTGAGCCCCTTTAATATCATCAGAAAAAGAAGGGGGGACAATGAAAAACCTTTCTTGAGTCCTAACTCTTCTCTGAAAAAAGGAGAAGCTATACCATTGATGAGAACTGCAAAAGACAATGACATAATACAACTCATAATCAAGTTTATAAAGGGGAGAGTAAAGCCTAAATGAGTTAACAACATCCTCAAAAAAATCCAATTGACTTTGTCGTAGGATTTTGAGAGATCTATTTTGAGGATTTCCCCTTTGGTATTCTAGGTTTCATGGTGTGTAAAGCCTCCTGTGCCACACCGATTGCCTCATGGATCTTCCTTCCTTCTAGAAAGATTAATTGTTCTTGTAAAATGGATTTTGAGAGGACCACTTTTAGCCTGCGACTGATAATTTTTACTATCACCTTATGGGCACAATTGCATAGTGATATAAGTTTGAAGTCCTCCATTGATATGGAATGGTCCTTATTTGGGATGAGGGAAATGAAGGTAGAATTGAAATGAAGATGTATATACCCATTTTTCTTTGATTCCTCTATGACTTTGAGTAGATCCTTTCCTATAGATAAAATAAACACGAAAAAAAATCCATGGACCACCCATAAGGTCCTGGGATTTTTTCTTTTTGAAAATTGAGCACCACTTCTTTTAGTTCTTCTTCAGAGACTTCCTCCATTAAATCCCTATTGTCTTCATCTTCCACAAAGTTGGGATAGTTAAGGGCGAGTTGAATGATGGAATCTATGGTTACCTATATTTTAGCAAAGAAAATAGTTTGGAAATGTTTAGATCCAAGTTGTGATAAGTCCTTGAAAGAAGTGAGTTGTAGCCCTATTGGATCCTCTAGTCCCCAAATTTTGTTTGCCAATTTTCTGCCTTTTGCATAAGATTGGAAGAATTTTGTATTCGCGCTCCCACTGTGAAGCCAAAGGGACCTGATTTTTATTCTCAATTCCTCTTCTATTGCTTGAAGGAGATGTCTTCTCTTTTTTCTAGTGTCAGTAGAGCCTATTTTTATTCTAGATATGAAAAGACTACTTTTTCATAATCAAAGATTGATTGTAGTTCAACCTCTGTGCTCATGAGTTCCTTCCATGTCAACTAATTTTTATTTATTTCCCATTCGATTGTGGCTTGTTTAATAGTTTTTAGATTTTTTGCAAACCGGAAAACTACCCTTTCATCTTAGTTTAGAGGGATCCACAACTCTTCTACTATTTTGATAAATTCCTCCTCCTTCAACCAAGCCAAATTAAAATTGAAAGGGCCTGTTGGTTTTCTTGTGTTTCCAGTAGCCTCCAAGAAAATGGGATAATGATCTGATTCTCCGCCTATACCCACCCATTTTCTAAGGAGGATAGGATCCTCCACCAGGTCGGTGGAGATTAATAAATGATCTATCCTTTTAGCAATGTACTCGTCCCCTATCCTCTTATTTCTATAATTTGGACATAGTTTGAAAGGGGAAATGTCTAGTAGGTCATATGCTTCCAATTTTCTTCTAAAAAAATATGTTTGGGCGTCATCCTGGGATTTATGTCCCCAATATTCTGTTGGGCCCATAGAAAAATTTAACTCCCCCCCCAAGAATGGAATTTCTTTCCTTTGTGAAATATTTGTCTAGGAGGTTGTTCCAAAAAATTTGGCGATCTTGGGAGGGGTCATATACATTTAGAATTGTGAACACCATGCCAAATTCCCCCACTCTGACTGTCATTCCAAGTATAGAGGGGAAACCCCATGAATTTTCCAATTTTATGGACCTGATCCTCCCAACCCATGGCCAAACCACCTGATCTCCCAGAGGCATCCAACCCAATGAAGCTCCAACCTATGAAAATATTTTCCAAGATAGGAGGCACTAGGTGAGCATCCCCTAGTGTCTCTTGGAGAATGATGATGTCTTGTTGAGTAGACTCCACCATCCTATGGAGGGTGTATTTCGTTTAGGGGTTCTCCAAACCCCTATAGTTGAAGGGGAGTAATTCCATTTTGAAACCTCTATGGGGGATGGAAATGCTTTAAGGGCTCCTGTGATGGAAAGTTGACGTATTATTTCCATGTCAATGGCTTCTAGAGACTGATATTTTGCTAGAAAATATTTTCTCCCTCTCCATTTACTTAAGACTGTGAGCATAGGGTTTAGACCCATGCCATACAATTTGTGTGGTAACTGTCCAGGGGCCTGAATAAGTTTGTTTCTCAATTGGTAATGAATTATTTCCTCATTGAAAAAGCTTGAGGAGTTTTGTGTGTAGATGGGTAAAAAGGAAGAGGGATGGGCCAAGAAAGGGGCTAATAAGAGTTGGGACAAAGGGGGATCTAATGAAGAGGGGGAGTAAGAGTGATGAGCTTCCGAGGAGAAAGGGATGTTCTTCAGAGGGACAAACAAGTATTTTCCGAAAAAAGACAAGGACTGAAAGTATAAAATTAAAGAGGAAGAAAATGGCATGGGAGGCATACCCATATGAGTTTCGATACCCTGTCCCAGAAGGAACCATGAAGTCGAGTTTGTATTTTTAGTGGATTGATTATATCTTGATCCTGAACTTGAGGCAGTGGAAGCATCCCCATCCAGGTGCCTCTGATCCTCCCGACCACCTTGGAGAAAAGCATCGTGAGAAGACAAAGTCGATCTTCCTTGTTTTAAGGGTCCTAAACAAGAGACATCCCCCTGGGTTTGGGGCCCTCTTTTCTTGAATCTATCGCCAGGGGAGGAGATCCTTCTATGGCTCATTGGAAAATAACACTCTGAGGCTCAATGACCATGTTTGTGGCATCAATGGCACTTGAAGGGTATTCCTTCATAATCAAGCTTCTACATAAAGACTCTATTTCCCCAGGTCACTTCTAAGTTTTCATAGAGCCCTTTTCTAAGATTAAGAGAGACCAGGATCGTTTCCATAAACATCCTCCTAGTGGAGATAAAATACATGTCAGCGTTCAAATAAGTGCCAAGGTTATTCCCTATTTTTTCAAAACATTTCACCGTCCAACACTCTGGTGGCCTCCCCAAACACCTTACGCAAACTGGAAATTCATCGATGCGCTCACATCTAGCATTGAAGAAAGGTGACCATTTCTTCATAAGTAGAGGTGTCGAATATATAAACCAAGGAGATCTCAAAACCTTGGCCATGTCCTCCGCATTCTGAAACTTTAACATGAACCAACCCTTGGAAAGTATATGAGCCAAGGGTAACTGGTTCAGAGTGTTCTCCCAATTATTTTGGACCCAAACCCTAAATTGTGTGGTGCCCAAATGTCAACCATTTTCTTTACCCACCATGACCCTCTCGGCCAAATCCAAAGCCTCTAGAAGCACGATGTCGTCACCCAGGGCCAAGGTATATTGATGAGGGAAAATTTTGACACCGGTCTGGAGTTTTTTTTTAGCTGCTTGATTTTCCCCTAAAGTCTCCAAATGATTATTCCTGAAAGAACCCTCCTCACTCTGTTGATACTGAGAGGGGGATGAATCAATATCAAGTACAATTTAAAACCTTTTTCAACTTATACTTAAACCATTCAACTATATCCAATGATAAATGAACAATATTATAAGAGTTACACCAATACACCATGCACAATATATGAGAGATAATAAAACTTTACATTAAATCATCACCATCAACCAACCATCACATAGAACCTGATAATGCTTCCTGAGACTTCTTCAATTTATGAAATTATTCAATTCTTGGAATAATTTGATCCTGTAGATAATATTACTCAATGTATTCTCTGAAAATTCTCCAAGTTTCACTCCTTGAATCCTCCCCAAAAAGAAGTTATAGAGAGAATGGTAGATTTTGTTCAATTCTGGTTTATTTAGGAGATCGAACTTGTACAGAATGACCTACGGTCAATATTTAACCTTAGATTCTGAAACTCACACAAAAGAAACTACAGTCCGTACTATTTCCAATTCAATTTTTCCCACTTCATTTGGATTCTCTATGAATAAGTTAGTACTATTTTACCCGGAACACATGTTTATTGACTAGCTTCAGGATTGGTCAAAAACCCTAACTTCCATAGAGTGTATCTCCATAATTATAGCGAATCAAGAGCTGAAACTTTTACCACAAGTACCTTGATATGTCTTATCAATATCATAGCAATTTCACCATCTGAATCATTCTAGAAAAAAAGATATAGTGAAAATGGTAAGATGACCTAAAAATAACATACCTTAGAACACATCACCAAAAGACCTCATCCTCTCTTGAAATCCGACCTTCTTTACTTATGATGTGTGTAAAATGAATGTATAATGATATGTATTTTAAAATTTATGTCACTTCCTTTTAACATTAGGGCCGACCTGGCACTTTCTTATTTTGTAATTATTTTATTTATTTATCTTCAGGGCCTACATGTACTTCCTTCTTCAATTCAATTTGTCATCCTCAAAATTCATTTCTCCTCAATCATGAGGATCCACGTGACGTGCCACATACCACTAGAAAAAACATGATGTATATTATCCATCCATGGGTTTTGTATTTTCATGCACATTGTCCTTCATGTCCAAATAACTTCATCAATCTTGCGGTCCAAAACCCTTGACTAGGGTTGACATCAATGACAACAACCAATCTTCCAACAATCTCCCCCTTTGTCATT
>SNQJ01S0026880.1:103919-131256 GCA_010110895.2 Picea sitchensis
TGGGCCTTCTTCATTATTTCCTTGGTTTGGAAATATGGCAGCGAGATGGTGAACTTTTTGTGTCTTAAGAAAAGTATGCAAGGGAGATACTGCGTAAGTTTCACATGGAGGGCTGCAAACCCATGGATACTCCTCTTCTAGGAAACTGGAGGAAAGAGGATGCTACTTCAGGAGAGGTAGTGGATGCTATTGTCTATCAACAGTTAGTGGGTTTGCTATTGTATTTAGTGAACACGAGACTGAACATTTTCTATGTGGTTAACCAACTATGTCAAGCAATGGTTAAGCCTACCAAAATCTTTTGGAAGGCGGGTAAACATGTCCTGAGATATCTGAAGGGCACATCTGAGTATGGATTATGGTACAGACAGACGGATGAGGTGAAGTTGCATGGATTCACGGATGCAGATTGGGCAGGCAGCCCAACGGATAGAAAGAGCACATCACGGGGGATGTTTAGTATCATATCTACAACCATTTCTTGGTACAGCAAGAAACAAATTTCCGTGGCACTCAATTTAGCTGAAGTGGAATACATGGCAGTGATTCAAGCTGCATGTGAGGCTATACATTAGAAGGGTACGAAACTTGCTCAGAGAGTTCGCAGGCTAGGCACTGGTAGGGTGTGAACTTCCCTCAGGCTGCTCTCAGGTGGGGTGCGAACCTCCCAGGGCAAGAGAAGTTGCAGCAGTTGAGTTTTGGTGGTTGGATAACATTCGAATTTGCAGGCTTTTCTTGGTGCAACAGTTGATTCAAGATCGAAATGTCTTTCAATGGTTTGAGGTTGGAGTATGCACTCGAGGGCAGCTTGAACTACATTTCTTGGAAGGACAGGATAGAAGGAGTACTCGAAGACAATGGCTTGACGGATTACATTGACAAAGATGTTCCTAAGCTGGATGCAACAGACACTACAAATCTTGATGCATGGAAAAAGAAAGTGGAAAAGGTGAGGAGGATTCTGTTGGAGGGAGTTCGAGACCACATTGTCTCAAGTCTCCATGGGAAAACCACAACACATGCAATGTGGAAGGTTTTGAAGGATCTGTTCTAAAACAGTAGCGACCATAGGAAATTGGCGCTAAAATATAAACTCAGGAATATCAAGATGGAGAAGGGCGACACTATTCCAAAATATATCACGAAGATTGTCCAATGTTGGGATGATCTTGGAAGTTGTGGAATAACAATCGCTGTTGATGATTTGGTGATCTTGGCACTCCTAGGACTTCCCAAGAGTTGGAACAGTTCTCAAGACTCTGTCAATGGAAGGGACAAATTGTTGGATTGGGAACGACCATGGTCGGATCTAGTGCAAGAGGAATTCAGGTGGAACACCAGAGATGGATCTTCATCAAAGCATGATGATGAAGAGGATTGTGCTTTGACTTCCAAGGAAAGGAAAGGGAAAGGGAAGAAATTCCATCCAAAATCCAAGTCTAAAGTCAAGAAGTTGGATTTGTCCAAAGTGAAGTGTTTTCACTGTCACAAATGTGGGCATCTCGCTACTAACTGTCCACAGAAGAGGAAGAACAAGACGGTTGTGTTGGCGGCCATATCACTTTTTTATCCTATCTCTATAAGATGCCTACACAAGTGTTTTGGAACCCTTGATTTTCATCACAATCTTTGAATAAAACAACACTATTATTTCGCGCATTTTCACACCTGCCTTTGTTCTCGTTTTCACGACTGCAAGCATGAAAACTTTGATTTTGAAGTCACTTTAAAATCGCCACTGGATTATTATGGTCACTCTTGTCTATGTGTTCATTCCATTTCCAATTTAATTATAGTCGCTCAGTTGGCAAGACACCAAAATCTCTACTCATTTGGCATTCTTTTGTTGTTAATATGATTTCAATTTTTTTGAGACTATGATGATTTCTTAAGGGTTGTGATTCAATCGTTGATTTATTGATGGTTTGATGTTCTATAGTCTTTCATCGATTTTCTTAGCGCATTGGTTTCATGAAAACACATTGACATTGTAGTTAGACCCTTGGCGCAATCATTTCATACAACATATATTTGTTATGATCGAACCCTGGGTGTTGATTCTGAAACAATTGTTTTATTTTAAAACCATGCAAATACTATTGCTTGTGTAAAAGATTTGGGTCGACTCATCATAGTGTTCAATGGTTGTTTTATTGACATTTGAAATAGTGATTTGAATCACCATATGCGTCGTCGGTTGTACTTTGGATATGACTGTTTTGCATGGGCTGATCTATTTCCACCACCCTCGCACACTCGGGCATTAATGCCTCCCTCCTATCCCGGGTTACCTCTCTTGGTTTCGGGAAGTCTGTGAGCTATTCGACCCAGTGTTTACCCTGTCCAAACCCTTCTATGTTTACCCTGCTCACTGTGTTCCCTTGCCTATTGCACCTGTGGTGCGTATAGAGCCTAATGGTAGCCAAACACTCTTGCTTTTTGACAATGCCCGTGAAGATTTGGAAAATAGTGGTTGGCTGGTGTTTATCCAGAGGTTTGAGGGTTTTAACCTTTCGGCTGCCCAACAATTCGCCCTCACCTTCGATAGTTACAGGGCTAAGGTCAGAGACATACAACTTGAACTAAGTGAGGGATTCCTAAGTTCGGCTACAGGCTTACTAGCCACAGGGCAAAGGTGGTTCAAAAAATCCAAAGTAGACGAAGTGTCGTGGTCACTATTCACATCAAGAAAGATTGTTAGTTGTGATAGAGGTATGCCTCTCAATACCCTCAAACCCAGGTGGCACGATCTTTTGGCAATTGTTAAACAGTTTGTGACATGCGAAGGTCATTATGGCTTGGTATTTCTGTATCATCTTCGGTTATTGATGAATTTTATAGTCTACCCTCTGAATATGCCACATTATCTCTTACGTAGTCTTTATAAGATGTCTAAAAGGTTCAAGCGTGAGAAGGCTGATAGCAACCTTTTCCATCACTGCTTGATCAAACTCATTGTCATCCACCATTTGAGCCTAAGAGGTGATAGTTGGCAAGCCTTCCTGGCAAGGAATGGGTTTGTCACTCCCGAGTCTGCTCAAATTGACAAGGTTGTGGTCAGTGAGACTCTGGTTGGACCAGCCATGCCACTTCATATCCTTCTACCCCCTTTCAAACCCTCGGATTGCCCCGACCTTGACCTGCCCGATACCATGGCCGACCCGTGTGGTAAAGATGATACTACGACCTATAAGAAGCCTATGAGGAAGAAAGGTAAGAGTGATACTGGTGCGAACATTAAAGGGAAGAAAAACCCACGATGGATATCCAGATGTGCCATGAACAAACCCAAGCAAAACATTGACCAAAAGACAATAGTGCTGAGCGAGGACTCGGACTCCGAAATTGAACGTTTCTTGACTGAAGAATATCCCTATTCTCATGGCCTATGCTCTATGGAAACCTACGACTATGTCTCCAACTTACCTCCGTGCCTCAAAAATGACCCTAACTACCTGGGAATTAAGCTTCACGATCAAACCCCTGGTAACTTGAAAGAAACCTCACCTGTGATGCTAAAGCCCGATCAATCACTGTGTGCTCAATATAATGCCTGGCTTGAACGTTATTACACTGACGTTCCCCTGTTTCAATCTAAGATCAAATCGTTAGAGGAACGAGTTACAGTGCTGTCAAAAGAGAAAGACAGGCTTCAAGCCAACGAGAAGAAACAAAAAACCACCAGTTCAATTGTCTTCAGAAATGTCGAGGCAGCAACGGCCTTTGTCAATTCCAAGTTATCATGATCGAATCATTTTCTTAATGTCCAGGTATGTATTTCCATATTTATTTTGTTTTATGAGTTGGTTCGAATTAATATAACCGATTGGATTTGATTTCAATAGCTTTGTTCATTTTGATAGATTCAAAATGATTCTGTTACTTTTGTTTTACCAAAATGATTTCGTTATGAATCATGTATGGAAGATTTGCTTTGCTAAATTCGGACACAGCTACAATTTAGTTAATATTCTCAGATTAGTATAAACGATTGATTGTTTTTGAGTTGGTTTGAATTAGGGTAGTCGATTGGGTTTGTTTTCGTTTAGTTCTGTTCGAATAGATTTAAGGAATGATTCTGTTTTGATTCTATTTTAGATTATGATTGCATTCGACCTGTACAAGAGATTTATTTGTTGAAATCAGTCACAGCTATGTTTTGGATTGATACGATTTTGTTGTTGTTGGATTGTGTCAGCTCTGAGTTAGTTTGATTTATTTTTTATGGTTTGATTTTGAGACGATTTTGTATGCTCGAATTAGCATGGTCCTTTACGTATGCAATGCATCAATATCAGTGATTGATTTGATAAATACAATGTAATCTATTAAATCGAAAAAACATCTCTGTTAGTTTTGGATTTAAAAACGATTTTGTTAATGGCTGAGTCGACATAAATTATTGCATGAAAAATCTACTTGATCGGTTACAGTTTGTGTCGATTGAAATTGATTCATGAAAATGATTTCATTGGTTTCGAATTGTCTAAACGATTATGTCTTCTTCGAATTGGTAATAATAAGTGTTGAATAGATTGCATGTATCTCTGTTACCATTCGGTTGAACACGATTTCTGTCTGTTTCAAGTTGGCATAAAGATTTGATTACTTCTGGCTTGAGAAATTTACTTTGTGTTGATTTAATGATTAAAGATTTGTTTTAATAATTCGAATATATTTTTGTTAGTTTTGGGTTTGATTTTAAAACGATTTTGTGTTCAAATTAGACCAGCTACAGAATCACAAGATTATGTAGCTAGTCTTAAAATTTAGATTTTTGTTGGTTTTGCAAATAAAATGTCATCTAAACTTGTCTATTCTTGTCCACTTTCAAGTGCATACGAATTTCAATGATCAATGGGATATGTTGTGGCACTTTAGGAGATACTTTTGTGGGATAATTTTGTTATAGGTTGTTAGTTTTAGTCAGGAATAGAGACTTGGGAGATTATCCCCAGATTTTTTGTAAGTTGTTTTTGATAATTCCCACAGGGATGTTTTACCCTGTGGTCTTTAAATACTTGTTATTTTTTTTTGTAATGGACCCATCACCATCACTGTGGGGAGAACCAGACTATGGATTTATGATACAGACTGAGATGGGATGAAAGTTGATGTCTTGTAACATCTTTTGCTTTCAATATATCAAACTTTTATTTTAAGTTTTCTCCATATCAGTTTGCAATCAATTATCAACTACTTTAGCTATCATGATTCGTTGCATGTTGATGTGATTTGGTTTTATGTGTTGTCCATATCTAAATCTCTCTTATTTTAAAAAGTACCTTAATTACTTTGTTTCTATTTAATGAATTAAATGTTTATCTTCTTCGTTAAATGAATCATTTTTGTACAAATCTTCACATACGGGTTTATCTAAATGCGATGATTTGTAAATCATAAGGTTGTTGTCAATTTTATGTCTTGTTTGTTATGTTATTTATATTTGAAGAGCATTGTTGCTTCACATTTACAAAGCTTTGTGGATAATCTGATGCGGGTTTCCTCCCATCGAACAAGCTGAAGCGGACCTTCCTGAGAACAAAGTGGAAAGCGTTATTACGAGGTTAGTTTATTAGTGTTATTTAGGTAGTTTATATAGATATATAGTTCAGAGTTATAGTTAGGATTATTATTTTTTAATTGCCCGGCTTAGTTAGTTTCCGTTTTATTTCTTTCTCATAAAATTATAAAATCAAAAAAAAAAAAACAATTACATTGTCCTGGACAACTCACAAATGATTTTTGTAGGTTTTCATGTAAAATCTGTAATCTGTAAATATTGTGCATTTGTGATTAAGATTTAATTATATTGATAGTTGATCGTTTTATTTCATAGAATTATTATAGTATTAGATAGTTAATTGTATATATTTATTTTAGATTTATTTGTCGGTTGTTTTAATTGTTGTTTTATTAGTTCCATTAGTTAAGTTTTCTTTTGTTTTCCTAGGGCTTAGATCGGAAGTAATAGAGGCATTTAAACCCATCGGGGTGGATCATCCCAAATGGCTTGGGTTATTTAGACAACCAGGAGCGGATCCTCTCAGGTTGGTGGCGTTCTTTTAAATGATCAACGAGGTTATTTGGGCTGGCCAAAGGCTATTGTCATAATTTGAAATTGACAGCTTTGATAGCATGCATGGCTTCAAGTGCATGGGATGAGTGTAATTATTTTGATAGTGGCACTTCCTTCCACATGATGAGAGAAAAAGAGTCTTTCATTGACTTGGAGAGAAAAGATCTCAGAATGCATATAGATATGGGCAACAATGGATGTCTGAATTACTGGCCCAGTATTATTACCATGACCTTTCAGAGTGAGTCGGGTAAACCATTTCAATTGAAAAATTTTATGCTTGTTCCAGGTCTGAAGAAACTTTGGTCTCGATTAGATGTTGGAGGAGGCTATGATGTTGTTTTTAGCAGTGGAAAATCCTACATGAGACATAAAGAAATGGGTCAAGTCAGAGCGAGTTGAGTCAAGAATCTCTACATGCTGGGGGTAGATGGCTACAATGCCATGATAGGCAAGGCAAAAAAGTGTTGAGCGGAATGAGAGTGAATTATGGCGGGAGGTGGGCCATCTTCATCATGGAGCCTTGAAAATCATGCGACAAATATCTACTGGAAATCCAATGGGAACAATTGATCAGTTAGATCAATGCAAGGAGGTGCACCACGTAAGTATCTAGAATCCACCTTTTTATGAGAGGAGAATGGAATTGCCCGGTGACCTTGGAAATTTCACGAGGCGATGTGGACCATTCTCAGTTGCTTCGAACAACAAATATAAGTGTTATGTTATTTTTGTTGATATGAATTTTCTCATAAATGGTGGATATTCTTCTGCATGAAGAAGGATCGCATTCTCAAAGTTTTGTGAGTTTAAACCATTGGTGGAGAAAGATTCAGGGAAGAAAGTGAAGGCTCTAAGGAGAGATAATGGTGGATAATACATATATAATGAATTCAAATACTTCTGTAGCAAAGAAAGAATTTGAAGAGAAATCATAGTGTCTCATAGCCCACAACAAAATGGGGTCACGCCCAGTGAAAGAATAGAACAATCATGGGTGCAACACAAGCGATGTTGCGTCGAGAACCCTGTGTAATGCATTTGTGGGCATAAGCATCTGTCGTAGGTTTATGTGCATAACCGTTGTCCTCATAGAGTACTTGGCATGATACACTGAAAGTCTTTACTAATGCCAGAAACACGGAAGTGTTTCTCATTTTAAAATTTTGTCATTTGTTTTATGTGCATGTGACCAAGGATGCGAGGAATAAGCTGGAACTAAGCATTAAAGTTAAGGATATATTTGTGGGGTAGACAGAAGCACTCCATAATTATCGTGTGTATTTTTCCAAACAGTAAGATGGCCATTATACAATAGGATATAAAAATTGATGAGGGGAAAGCCATGCAGGTTAATAAACTTGAGAGCTAAGGCATGCGAGAAGAAGAAGGGAAGTGTTGGTTCCCAGATATGAGTCTCAATATGTGGATCGTCCACGTGGGGAGGTTCATGGAGTGGAGAAACCACTCAAGCCATCCATTAGAAATGGCAATCCCACCATGGAAAGCGTGATTGAGACTAGATGCCTGCAGAATGTAGGAGCCCTACTTCTAGCGTGAAGCAGAGAGCAGATCTCACGGTCGGTTGTTGGATACATGGATCTTATGAGAAAATGTGTTGTGACTCAACCATCTTCCTTTCAAGAAGCAGTGTAGGACTCCACTTGGGTTGGTGCTATGGTAGAGGAGTATGACTCCATTTTAAAAATAGTGCATGGGAAATTGTCCCAAGACCGGTCGACAAATCGGTGGTAGGTTTGATATGGATCTACAAGGTAAAGAAAGCTATTGATGGGGAGTGTGGAGAAATACAAGGCTAGGTTTTTGGCCCGAGGATTCTCAGATATATCAAGGGATAGATTATGATGGGAACTTGCACTGTCCGAGGAAAATTGCTGATCCCTGTAAGGTCCATCCTTGCACTCTCAATGCATATGGGTTGGGTGCATTCATCGGATGGATGTAAAAAGCTGTGTTCCTCAGCGGGATCATTGAGGAAGAAGTGTACATTGAACAACAGAAGGTTTGAGACCTTTGACAGAGTTTCACATGTGAGAAGACTCAAGAGAAGAGCTGTATAGGTTGAAGCAAGCACCCAATGCTTGGTACACTCACATAGACAACTATTTCACCAGATTGGGCTTCACCAAAGTGGCGGATGCAAACCTATACCAAATTGTGGTGGAGGGTAAGATTTTTAATCATTGTGCTTTATTTGATGATTTAATATTGACTGATGATGAGAAGTTGATACTCATGCAAGGAGGACCTTGCAAAGTAGTTTGAGATGAAGGATTTGGGCCTTCTTCATTATTTCCTTGGTTTGGGAATAATAGCGTGAGATGGTGAACTTTTGTGTGTCAAAGGAAAGTATGCAGGGAGATCTTGCGTGGGATTTCTGGAGGGATGAAAAGCCATGGATAATCCTCTTCGAGGCGGAGGAAGAAGGATGTTACTTTGGAGAGTTAGTGGATTCTATTGTCTATCGATGGTTAGTGGGTTTGCTAATGTATTTAGTGAACCCAAGGCCAGAACATTTGCTATGCGGTTAACCGACTAAGTCAAGCGATGGTTAAGCCTACCAAACTCTTTGGAATGTGGGTAAGCATGTATTGAGATACCCGAGGGGCACATCTCAGTATGCATTATGAATACGGATAGGCGGATGAGGTGAAATTGCGTAAGATTAACGAATGAAGATTAGGCTGAGCATTGCTTGAATGAAGAAAATGGGGGGTATCTTTAGTATCGGATCTACATCGTTTCTTGTCTACCCGGCGAGGAAACAAAGATCCATGGCCTTTCGGTTCAGCGAATGGGAATATAGCGTGAGTCAAGCTACATGAGTTATCTAGATGAGAGAAAAGATCTTGGTTGGTTTGTTTGGTTCTCATTTAGATCTGACGGTGATTTATTGTGATAATCGAGTTGCATTAAGCTCTCGATTCTACATGTTTCATGACATATCTAAGCATATAGATATCGAGTATCATCATATCAGATATTGTGTGAAGCGAAAGATCATGTTGCTTCAATACATTCTAGGAAAGGTCGGGATGCGGTTTATTGTAATGAAAGCTCACGGAAATAGAATATTTGAATATCATAGAGACAGGGTTGGGGTAAAGGATAATCCATTTCTTGTTGAGAGGAGTGTTGAAAAAGTCCCAACAAGAAACATGTGTCTAATTACTTTTCCCTTAAATAAATTGGACAATAAATATTAATCTATTATTTCATTCATAATTGAGTGAGTTGGATTTGTAACAGGATTTTAAGTGTAGTTAAGTGAGTTAGATTAGTTTGTACTAGTTGTAACTAAGCTTGCACTAGTGAGAGTTGATGAATCAATTATTCATTAATTCATAATCAATGAACTCACATGCAGGCGAGAAGATTAAGCCATGATTAACCATGCATGTCCGGATCAGTGGAGACCTAGTTGAAGGATAACGAGGTGAAAGGAATTTGTTTGGCTATCCGGTTGTAGTTTGATCACATCACGGTGAATAACTTATGAGCATGTGCAAACTAGGAGATTTGAATCATTGTGAGAATTCAAATTGCAAGTATTATGCAGAGGAGGCAAGCTGTCCGGACATAGGAATTGGCACATGTATTTGTTGATTTGTGTATGGCGGTGTGAATGACTATATTATCTTGAAGCTCTTGGATTAAGTTTGTATGATATTGTTTCATGATTCATATGATATATATAATATATGATAGTGGGGTTTTTAGCTTTCGCTTTCTGTTAAAAATTACATGTGTTGTGTTCTTGATATTTCACTTTGTGATTGTGGTTTAATTTTTCACTAGAATAATAGTAGAAGCGATTACGTATTTAATAGTGGCGTAAAATTGTTAGATCAAGAGAATCGCGGGAAAATACTTAATTTGTGAAATTTCTACATGGTTTAGAGCCACGGAGGCCATGGAGCTACGAAAGTGAGGTGTGAACATAATTTCATTTTCGCAAGTCCTGTCTCTAGAAAGGTGTGAACTTCATTGACATTCTCGCGCTGAGCTACTTAAAAGAGAAGTGTGAACTTCCCTCACCCCACAGTGAAGTACAGTGAGAACTTCCCCAGAAGGTTCACAGGATATACACTAGCAGGTCTTGAACTTGCTCGAAAGTTCATAGGCTAAGCAGCGTAGGGAGTGTGAACTTCCCTCGAGGCTACTCTTGGGTGGGGTGCGAACCTTCTAGGGCAAGAGAAGTTGCAGCAGTTGTGTTTTGGTGGTTGGATAACATTCAAATTTGTAGGATTTTCTTGGTGCAAGCCAGGTTGATTCAAGATTGAAATGTCTTTCATGGTTTGAGGTTGGAGTATGCACTCAAGGGAAGCTCTAACTACATTTCTTGGGAGGATAGGATGGAGGCAGTTCTTTAAGACAATGGCTTGAAGGAATTGATTGACAAAGATGTTCCTAAAATGGATGCGACAGACACTAGAAATATTGATGCATCGAAAAAGTGGCAAGAGAGGAGGATTATGTTGGAGAGGGAGTTCGAGACCACGATGTCTCAAAAAGTCTCCATGGGAAAACCACAACACATGAAATGTGGAAGGTTTTTGAGGATCTGTTCCCAAATAGTAGCGACCATAGGAAATTGGTACTCAAAGATAAACTTCAGGAAGATCAAGATGGAGAAGGGCGACACCATTCCAAAATATCTCAGTTTGTCCAATGTTAGGATGACTTGGAAGTGTGGGAATACTTGATCGTTGTTGATGATTTGGTGAGCTTGGTGCTCCTAGGAATTCCCAAGGGGTGTACAGTTCTCAAGACTCTCTCAATGGAAGGGACAAATTTCCAAATTGGGAACGACTATGGTAGGATCTAGTGCAAGAGGAGTTGGTGAAACACCGGATATTGATCTTCATCAAAGTGTGATGATGAAGAGGATTGTGCATTAATTGCCAAGGCAAGGAAAGAGGAAAGAAGATGGATTTGTCCAAAGTGAAGTGTTTTCCAGCATCACCCGGTGCAACTAGGCATCTCACTGCACTAGCTTATCCACCAGGCGAAGACCAAGATGGTTTTTTGGAGCTGCAACTGGTGAGGCCTTTATCTTGCAATTTGAACTTGACTTCTCTTTGATTGCATCCATGGCCTCAAGTGCGTGGTCGGTGTGGTATTTGGATAGTGGTGCTTCCTTCCTCATGACAGGAGATAAGGAGCTTTCAGTGACGGAGGAGAAAGATATCAAAATGTGTATAGAGATGGGCGACGATGGGCGATCTGATGCAAAGCCAGTATTAGTACCATTACCTTTGAGAGAATTGTGTAAACCATTTCAATTGAAAAATGTTATGCATGTTTGGTCGAAGAAAAACCTGGTCTCAGTCGCAATGTTGGAGTATAGAGGCTATGATGTTGTTTTAGCGATGGAAAATCCTACGCAGAGCATAAAGCAACAGTTCAAGTCAGGAAGATAGGGATCCAAATCAAGAATCTCTATATGCTGGAGGTAGATGGCTGCAATGACATGATAGGAAAGGTATAAAAAGTGGTATTTGGGATGCTTGGTGAATTATGTACGAGGAGATTGGGCCATCTTCATCTTGGAGCCTTGAAAATCATGCAACAAATATCTACTTGACTTCCAAAGGGAACACTGATTAGATGATTGCAAGGGTGCACTCATTGGAAATATGTAAAGAGCCACCTTTCATGAAAAGAGGAGCCGTGCTTAGGTGATCTTGGAAAATTCACCTGAGATGTGGACCATTCTTAGTTGATTCAACAACAAAACATAAGTATCATGTTATTTTTGTTGATGACTTTTCTAAAGTAAAATGTTGTATATTCCATAATGCGAAGAAGGATCAAACATTCTCAAAGTTACGTGAGTTTAAACCATTGGTGGAGAAAGAGTTGAGGAAGCAAGTGAAACCTAGGAGAGATAATGGTGGAGAATACATCTCTATGAATTCAAAGACTTACAGCATTAAGAAGGGTCGAAGAGATAACTCATAGCACCTCACCAACCCACAACAAAATGGGGTTGGAGAGAGAAAAACAATAGTGGGTGCAACACAAGGCGATGTTGCATGATCAGGACCTACCAGTACATTTGTGGGAAGAAGCATGCAATCCTGCGGTTTATGTGCGAGGGAGCCGTTGTCCTCATAGAGTAAGTGGCATGAGTACACCTCAATAATATTTTACTTGTAAGAAGCGATATTTCTCATTTTAAAATTTTGGCTCATTTGTTTGTAATGCATGTGACCAAGGATGCAGGAAGAAGCTGGAACCGACTCTTGAAGTTGGGATATTTGTGGGGTACGAAACACCCCATAATTATCATGTGTGTTTTGTGAATAGTAATATGATTGTTATGCGATGGGATATAAAATTCGATATGAGGGGAAAGCCATGCGGTTATAAGCTTGAGAGGAGCTAGACTTGCATGCAGAGAAAGAGGAGCTGGTGGTTCCCAAGGATGAGTCTCAAGATGTGGAGCAACCACATGAAGAGGTTCATATAGTGGAGGAAACCACTCAAGCAAAACCATCCATCAGAAATGGAAGAAAACGCACCACAGAAGCTAATATTGAGACTAGATGTTGCATAGAAGTAGGGGCTCCTACATTCTGTGCAGACAGATACAGTCTCCTAATTGATTTGCTAGATAGATGGCTTTCATGAGCAAGTGTATTGTGGCTGAGCCATCTTCCTTTCAATAAGAAATGCATGACCCCACTTGGGTTGATACTATAGTAGAGGAGTATGACTCCATTGCTTAGCGGTCTGCAGAGAATTTTTAGCAAGACCTTAGACAGGAAATAATTGGTAGGTTGAGATGGATCTACAATGTAAAGCAACTTGTTGATGAGAGTGTGGAGAAAATCTGAGGCCATTTTTGTGGCCCAAGGCTTATCATAGATTGGGGGGATAGATTGTAGTGGGGCTTTTGCACACATCATAAAATTACTCTTCCTTAAGATCCATCCTTGCACTCTCCACGCAGATGGGCTAGCGCATTCATCGAGATGGATGTAAAAACCGTGTTCCTCAATGGGATCATTGAGGAAAAGTATTGATATGTTTCTTGAGTAGCCAGAAGGTTTGAGACCTTTGATAGAGAGTCCCATGTGTGCCGTGAACTCAAAGAGGAAACCTTTGTATGGGCTGAAGCAAGCACCACATGCATGGCCACACTCGGATAAACAATTATTTCACTGGATTGGGCTCCACCAAAAGTGAAGCGGATGCAAACCTATACCGGTTTGTGGTGGAGGGTAAGATTTTAATCGTGTGATTTATGTTGATGATTTAATACAGTAGTGATGAATGGTTATTACACTCTCATGCAAGGAAGACGTTAAATAGGTTTGAGATGAAAGTTTGGGCCTTCCTTTAGTACATTTCTTGGTTTGAAATGGCAGAATGGTGTTTTGTGTATAAAGGAAATCGCATAGAACTACCTGGGAGAGTTTTATTGTGGATATATCTTAGGCTAGGAGAAGAGGTGCAACTACAGAAGTGGTGGATGCTGTTGTCCTCATGAGTGTTGGGGTTTACTATTGTTTGGTAGAACACGATATACATTTCCTTCAGGTTGGCAAATGATGATAGTTGACCTATAGAAGCTTTTTGGGAAAGAATGAGATATCTGAGCATCTGTCATGGATATGATGCAGAATGAGTGAATGAGAATTTGGTGGCTAGGTTCAGTAGGGCATTGTGAACACAGAGGTATTTGGCTGGATCACACAAATAGAACAACTTGGTACAGCAGGAAACAAAGATCCATGGTACTTAGTTCAGCGGAAGCAAAATATATAGGAACATCACTGGCATGTTGTGAGGCCATTTGTCTTTGAAATTTACTTGGAGATTTGTTTGACTGGGAATTTGAACCTATAGTGATTTATTGTGATAATAAAAATTTGCATTAAACTCTTGATTAATCATGTATTTCATAGCCGAGATCAAGCATATAGATATCCCGGTATCATCATCACCGGAGATTGTGTACAGCAGCGAAATATCATGTTGCTTCAATACATTTCCTGAGTCGGAGATCACGAGAACATTGTGTGGCTCACGAGCAAATTCAAATATCACCAAGAGCGAAGTTAGGGTGAGGATAATCCCTTTCTTATTGAGAGGAGTGTTGAAAATTCAACAAAAAACATGTGTCTAATTTACTTTTCCCTTAAATAAATTGGACAATAAATATTAATCTATTATTTCATTCATAATTGAGTGAGTTGGATTTGTAGCAGAATTATAAGTGTAGTTAAGTGAGTTAATATCAGTTGTACTAGTTGTAGCTAAGCACTAGTGAAATTGAATTGAATTAATTATTCATTAATTCTGATAGGTGACTTCACATGCAATAGAAGATTAATACGATTAACTACATGCATGTCGAGATCCGGTGGAGACCAGTTGAGAATGTAGGTGAAAGGGGCGGTTGGCTATCAGTTGTGATTTGATCACGCATGCAATGAATATGCTTATGAGCATGTACAAACTAGAGCAATTCAAATCATTGTGAGAATTCCAGTGCAAAAGTTGTCGCGAGAGGAGGCAGGTTGTCTGGAGACGGAAATTGGTGCATGTATTTTTTGATTTGTGTATGGCCGATGTGAGATGATTGTATTGTCTTGAGCTCTTGGATTAGAGTTTTGTATGAAGTTGTTTCATGATTCATGATATACATAATATATGATAGTGGGTTTTAGCTAAACTTTCCCATTAAAACTTATGTGTTATGTGTTCTTGGTATTTCACTTTGTGATTGTGAATTGTGATCGTGGTTTAATTTCTGTAAGAATAATAGTAGAAACGATTTTGTATCTAGCGATGGCATAAAATTTTTAGATCAGGAGAATCGAAGGAAAGACTTAATTTGTATTGATTCTACAACATCAACCTTCATGTAAATTGGTAGAGGTGTGCTATACCCTAGTTTTCATTTACCTTCTTTGGTCTGAAATATTAATGTAGAGATCATTCTTATTGTTGGCATGTTTACTGGTAGAGTGTGTTTGTCATTGATGGAAGAACAACAACGATGATGGGGTTTACAAGCAGAGTGTACATGGAAAGAACAACAACCAACAACAAAGGACATAGAAGAACAGAATCAAGACACATAAGAACAAGTTCGAGAAGATGAGAAGGAATAGTGCAGCGTTTCACGTAGAGCGCAAGTGGGTGCCAAGGAAGAGGTGAATTCCATTGCCAAATATCAGGAGAGATAACATTCCCAGAAACATAGACAAGGTCCAAGTCATCAAGGCTCGTAGAAGTATCAAAGGTTGGCTTTGATACTTAGATATTTGAGAAAGACAAAGTGTTGGTTGTGGATTCTGATTATATTCCACAGTTCAGGAGGTCTTTTGTTTTCAGCCGTTTTTATACCCATGAAGTATTTACACCCCGAAGTATGTACACTCTTCCACGAAGTCTGAGAGGAGAGTACCCCTTTCAAGAGTCTGGGAGCTATCTAGTGGGGTTATAGAACGAAGTCCCCAGCCCAGGGTTGGTGAAGCCCTCAAAGGAAAAATTGCCTCGTAAAAGTATGTGTGTAATTTTTTTGTAAATCTGGACCGTTCATTTATAAGGTCACAGATATAACGACAAAGATTATGTTAGGTTTTTTTCCTAGAAGAAGCTCCCTCTATTATGAGGAAAATGTATGTCGGCTATATGGTTGATGGAGAATATTGTGTTATGAGATAGGAGGTATGAAAATAAGAGGAAGTTACAATGGGATTGCTATAGGTTGTATCCTTCATTTATTTTAGCGGATAATAATAAAGGAAGGACGCAATTTCTCACAGTGGGCTAGCCCTTTGGTGAACTAAATGTCATGTCTCTCTTGTATTGTGTATCTTTTGTGTTTTGTTTCCACATTTTTTTTTTTATTTTGTTGCTCTATGGTCCTATTTTCTAACACAAACTCGGGAGGAGAACTGCTTGATGAATGAATGGATCACAATCGAATGCAGATGGTGGATTGATCATAGTACATCTGAGGAGAGCACATAGAGGAGGAAGTGGAGTATCGACCGGATTGGAGCATGAAAGGACTTAGCATTCATTAGATAAAGTACTCGCTATGAAGAGGATAATGGGCAAGAGCCATCCTCGAACTCCATGAAATATGAAGTAGAGAAATGATGCAGGTGGATTTGGATTCGGAGGACATGTGAGAATCGTGTTCGTTGACTACGCCAAGCTAGAAGAGAGATCAAAGTGAAGTTGTAGAAATGTGATATGTGAAGTCAGCGAAATGATTTGAATGGGGTGGATCGAGGAGAACACATGGAGGAAGATTAGTATTTATTTGACTCGCTTGAGCTAGGAAGTCAAAGGTGAGTTGTAGGAACTCGCGATATCCAAAAGTCACAAAATGAATTTGATCCTTACGATGCGCCAAGGATCTAGGCTGATTGATTTGATATGAAGTCGAGTCCATGATATTGATCATAATACGTCGATTTAGAAGACCTGGTAGTAATCACGATATGATGTCATTTGAGTTTAGCGTATCGAAATTTTGGAGGAAACTCATAGCAGGAGTTGGTGATATGCGAAATCACGAAGCTCATTTTTTCTTGACCCTTGATCATGTATGGTCACATCCCGGAGGAAAGCTGAAGAGCTAGCACTACTAAACTCATTTCAAGTTTAAGCATATCGTGAGTTTAGAGCTTAACACAGCGGGAGGTTGTGGTATGTGAAATCTGCAAGCACCCTCGTGCTTGGCCCTGATCATAGCTGATGGTCACATCAACGGGAGATAAGGGAAGGAGCTAGTGGTGCGAGGCTCCATTTGATTTGTGATCAAAGAAAACAAAAGGTGACTCCACAGTTGATCACCCGGGTGTGAAATTGTGAAATGACTATTGGTTAGACGCATACGGTCACCACCAATGGTCATGTGAAATGAAGGGTCTTAGCGAGAAAAGCTAGCAATCACTGTGTAGTTTTCTTAGGAAAGGAAAAAGTACTAAAGAGATGAGTGCATGAAGTTTCTCGATGTGATAAAGATGGTGATTATGCTTGTAGAAAACCACGGATAGTTCATCGAGAGAATTCAAAGAGGTACCAAGGTGATTGTGGGAACTAAAGAGTCTCAAGGTATTTGATAGTGGTATGAAGACTCATCATAGAGATGATTGGCAGATGGAAAAGAATTGAGAAGATAGGCACCAAAGCCAAAGAAGTCTCTTCATAGCGGCGATGGATGAAGAAACGAGACTCAGGTATATTGTCCACCAAAGGGATGAAGAGTTAGGTGTGAATACAGGCATTTGGGCATGATAAATATCACGATACTCTTGAAGAGGAGGTCACTTTTGCAAGAGTTATTAATGTGGGGTAAAAGTAGGTTGTGTACAACTATTGAATCATACAGAAAGAAGAGAGATATAGAACATAAATGCATATTTGAGAGAGGAATAAAAATTCGAGGTGTGCATGTAGAGAGGCAGGAGAAGAAGAACATAAATCTTATGAATATGCGAGGAGGAGGAGATTGAAAGCGGAAGCGGGTAGTGTGTCGAGCGATTGATGAGGCGGTAATCCATTGACTAAGAGTTCAAGAGAGGAACAATTGAAAATAATCTATATATCAAAAGCAGATTAATCGGTTGCTCATTGTGTTGGTCTATGTAGATGACATCATCTTGTTATTAATAATGATTCGGTAAAATGGTTTTCTTAAATATGCGATATGTATTTGAAATGTCTATGATAGGGAGCGCCATTTTTCTTATTTTCATTACTCAGTGAAGGATATGTTCATTTCTCAGGAAAAATGTCTAAGAGAAATGTTGAAAAGGTTTCAAATGGAAGATTCTAAACCTATGAGAACACCTATGGTCATTGGATGTAAGTTAAGAAAGGATGATGACTCACACGTTGTTGATCAGTTTCATATACTTAGGTATATGATAGGAACCCTATTGTACATCACAACATCCCATCTAGACATAATGCATGTTGTTAGGCTGGTAAGAAGGTATCAGGATGCACCTAAATATAGTCATTTGTTAGCTGTCAAAGAATATTTAGATACTTGAAAGGAACAATGGACTATGGCCTATGGTATCTAGGAATGGAATATTTCAACTATCAGTCTATTCAAATGTTGATTGGGCTAATTTCATGGATGAAAGGAAAACACAGTGGAGGTGCATTCTTCTTAGAAGATTCCCTTGTATCATAGTGGTTGAGCAAGAAGACAGGTTCCATTTCCTTATCAACTACAAAAGTTGAATACATTATGAATACCACTTGCTATACAGTATTGTGGATGATTAGGACACTTGTAGACTTGGAGAGGTAAAATATACATCGATCAATTCATTTTGATAATACTAGTGCAATCAGTTTGTCAAAGAATCTTGTCCTACACTCCAGACCAAGCATATACCCATCAAGTATCACTTCTTTGGATGGAATATAATGCAAATAAACCACAGAGTTGGTTTATGTGCATTATATTCCATCCAAGGATCCGGATAGTGATATATTCACTAAATCCCATACCTGAATCAATTTGAGTATCTACGCCAGAGGTTGGGCATGACCCCATTATCATCTTAAGAGAGTCCATTATGTAAGGGGAGTATGTGTTGGTTGAGATATATGATACCTCAAAAATCTTGCCAACAACTTCGAGAGCATTTTTTTTCATTGATGTCAAAGGGGAAAAGAGTGTGGATAATCTGATTTGGAGGTCCAAACATATTAGTGCAACCATTCAAGGTTGCCATCTGATACCAAAGGGAGATTGTTGGGATGTTTACAGTGATGTGTTGTCATTGATGTTAAAGAACAACAGATGATGGAAGGTTTACAAAACCTGATTTCATGAAGAAAATAGCCACGACAACAAAAGACACAAAAGAGCAAAAGTAAAGGAGCACAAAAGGAGAATAAAATTGAGAATGCGAGAAGGAATAGTGCAACGTTGCCTGCGTGGCGCCAAGTGGGTGCAGGGGCGGTGAATTCCATTCTGAAATCTCCATGAAGTTCCCGGCACCTAAGCGAGGTCCAAGTCAAGCAGCAGAAGGATAAGGTCATGGCCTTTGTGCACTTAGATGAGAAACTGCATTTCGGGGAGGAGGGCGGCAGTGGCCATTGATCACCAATCAAAATGCGATGGTTGTCATATCAGTACATAGGAGGAGTGCACAGAAGGAGATTAGACCTGGAGTTGTAAGTTGGAGTGGAAGTTTAACATGAATTAGATCGATTATAACTTGAAGAATAATGGGAAAGAGCCATCCACTCAACTCCATAAAATATGAAGTCCTTGAAATGATTTGGTGCGTTGGATCTAGAGGACATGTGGCGAGAAATCAAAATTTCATTGACTCGCGAACTGGAAAATCCAAAGGTGAGATTTGCTTAGAATTCGCGATATCTTGAGGGAAATAGCAAAATAATCGTTGTTGGATACAGGAAGGACATGTGGTGAAGTCGGCATTTGACTCGTGAGTTGGAGAAGTCAAATGTGAGAGTTTTAGGAACTCGCGATATGCAAAGTCGCAAAATAGTAAGTGGAAATCACGATCTGCCGGGATCTAGACCATTTGATCTGACAACGATCAATACGAGAATCCTGTATTGATCGCAATACGTTGAGAGAGAGAACCTCGACGAAAGTTGATCTGATATGAAGTTATTTCAGATTTAGGTGTGTTACCCAAGGTTTGGAGGCAACTCACAGCGGGGAGTTAAAGATATGCGAAATTGTGAAGAACTTTTTTGCTTGACCCCTGATCATAACTTGTGGTCACATCGGAGGAAGAGAAATTGAAGAGGCTAGTCTTTGCTAGGCTCCATTTAGGAGTTTTGCATCGTGGGTTTAAAGAAGCAACTTCTGGCCGAGGAGGTAGAGTGATATGTGAAATCTAAAGCACCTGGAATTAGCAGCTGATCATAGCTATTGGTCACATCAGTGGGAGAGAATGGAAGGAGCTAGCGGTGTTAGGCTCCATTTTGTAGTTTTACGAATTGGGAAAACCAAGTTGACTCACAGTTGATCACCAGAATTGCAAAATCATGAAATGACTATTGGTTAGGCATCTGGTCACCATCGTGTCGCTATTGAGAAGAGGAAGGGTCTTAGCCAGAAAAGATAAATTCCCACTATGTAGTTTTATCAGGAAAGGAAAAAAGGCCAAAGGGATTTTTGGCCTTGAAAATCTCTGATAGCTGATGAAACTGAACTAATTATGCTTCTGCGAGAAAACCACCCGGATGGTTTCGGTAAAGAATTTGGCAGGCTGCAAAGGATGATTGTCGGAAGCATTTGAAGAGTCTCAGAATATCACGACAATGTATGAAAGTCATCATATAGACGATTGAAAGATGGAAAATTGTTGAAGATGGTAGCTTCTAGAGAAGCAAAAGAGTCTTGGAATAACGACCATGAATGAAGAAGAACGGACTGATTAATCGCCATAAGGGATGAAGAGTTAGGTGTATGTCTGGCCGAGGAGAATGAGGAATTATAAATATATGCAGAACAAAGAAGAGGAGGTCTCTTTTGCAGAGAGTTATTCATGCAGGTAAAAGCGGAGTTGTTCTGAGATGTTGAATCGCCCTTGAAGAAAGCGTAGCACATAGAAAAAATGCATATCACGAGAGAGAGGAAGAAAAATTCAGTGCAGTCACGAGAGCGAGAGCATAAGAACAAAATCTTATGAAATGCGAGGAGGAGGACACTAAAAGCGAGGAAAAGAAGCGATCCGAGAACAATGATGAGATTTGTAAGCCGTTGATGAATATTGTATCATTGTAATAGATTCAAGAAAGCAAAGATTTATATTTCGAGATTGGTTGGGAGGTGCTAGGGAGGATTGTTGTCATAAGAGGTTCAATTAGATTGCTTGAACACAGGAGTTTGTAGCTTCCATCTGGTTGCAGCCAAGAAAACTAAGGTGGAAGGGTGGTGCAAGGGAGATATGTTGTTCCATGTTATACAGGTTTGTGCACAATATGACTAAGTTGATGCTTCCATCAATTGGTGTTGGAACAATTAGGGAGTTAGTTCTTCCTTCTAGTGGGTGTTAAGAAACCGGGTAGTTGGTGCTTCTTTCTAGTAGGTTCTAGAGAAAACAAAGAGTTGAACAATATAAAAGTTGAAGCTTGCAAAATAGAGGTAGCCTCACAATGAGTTGGAGAAGCTCCTGATAATGTAAAGAAAATAAAGATTACTTATCATATCAAGAAGAGGTTTACCTTTATGGGTTTCCTCAAAGAAATATCGTCTCGTATATTTCATGTCTGTGATTGATGTTTAATATTCTATTGCTTACTTCTGCATTATTGTGATCATCATTGAAATATATGAAAGAGTTTAAAATGGGCATAATAGTTTAAACATTAACTTTCTTGATTCATCCCCCTCTCTCATTTGTTCAACACATTATCGTATAGGGTTTTGTACTATGGAGGGTTTGGCACTCATCCCGATAAATGGTTTGCAGTTTTATGAGCCCTCTGGTTTTCATTTTCCCTAACTCTTCTGTCCAAGTTATGATAGTCCCCAGACTCTGCAATTTTTGTGATATTACATTCCGCTTACACCTCTCTCTACTGCTCATCCGTTGGAAACCTAAAACTATCCCTTATGATATATGTTGTATCATTTTCACAGTTGCAATGGCACCTGTAGTTCATATCGAACCAAACAAGTGCCAATCTCTTCTATCCCATGATGACACCATAGACGACCTGAAGGCTCATGGGTGGGATGTGTTCCTTAAGAAGTTCGAAGGCTACAATCTCGAGGTTGCAAAGGCCTTTACTGCAAACTTTTACTGATGATTTTGAGGCCAAGATTGAGGATGTATAGTTGGAAATAATAGAGGATTTCATAAGTAGGGCAACAAGACTTACATTGAAAAGAGAAAAGTAGTTTAAGAATGCTAAAATGGACGATGTTCCATGGATTTTATTCATGGCTTCCCGCAAATATACTTGTTGTACAAAAGGTATTCTATTTTCTTTTCTAAAACCTAGATGGCATAGTCTCCTTTTAATTTTGAAATAGTTTGGCACTTGTGAAGGCCGGTATGGGATGGTTTTATCACATTAGGTTGATTATGATTTTCATAGGTTTTGAGTTGAATATGTCGTTATACCTGCAAATGAGCCTTTAAAAAATGTCTAAGCACTATAAGCGTGAGCATAAAATGCTATGTTGATGCGATTTCATCTGCGGGCTCGTTAAGATCTTGATGATTTCTCACATCACAAATCGATGATATTTAGGAGGGTTTCTTGAGCGAAATGTATTCACCCAAGTTGATGATACAATCAGCCCTTAGTTAATTGTAAACCCTAATTTGGACAGACCATTGACTGAAATCCAGGTCGTCAATTCACTTGATGGCTCATAATTTAATGAACTAGTTTCTATTGTTGTTGATGAAACCCCTTTGGATAAGAAATTGTTGTGTATGTTTTCATCTAGAAGATATTTGAGCGAGGTAATTGATGAATTAAAAGGAAAGACCACCCTATGCCTATGAATGGATCTAATTCAAACAATAATAAGAAACTTGTTGTGAAGAAATTCCGTAAGGGAAAGAAACCACAGAACTCGTATTTAAATTTTAAGAATAAGAATGTTGGTCAATTGATTTCAAAGGAACTAAGAGAAATCGAAAGAGTGATCATCTGAGCTCAATCGATCTGATCGAGATCGATGATCGATGTTCAAATTGGGAGATAAATTATTTCTTGGCTCGTGAGGACCCAAAAAATCAATGTCCCAAGAAAGAGGTTGTTACCTCGATTGAACAGTATGACTTCGTGTCTAATTTAACCCCATGTCTCAAGGGAAAAGAATGATTTGCAGGTATTATTCATGACCTAGAACAAGCCACAAGTAAAAATGAAGTACCCATTTTCAACTATATTCCATGTTGGTCTACCATTACCCTAGTGCACCGTGACAACTGCCTAGACTGGATAAAGATTTATTATAGAGATATTCCACTCCTACAGGCTCAAGTAAAACGCTTAGCTACTAGGAATTCTCTATTGGAACAAAGAGAACCTTGAATTGAAGGCACACACAAAGAGGGAAAAAAAGATTCAAGAAGTTCGGGAATATTATAATAAAAAATACAACCGGTTTCAAAGCCATTATAAATTCGGGCGTAATAATCCTTCTTTGGCTAATTTCTAATGGTAAAAACGATTTTGTTTGATTTTATTTGATTCTGTTATGAAAAATCGAAATAGGGAGATTTAATTTGATTTCTTTCACTAATAATAAGACTAGCTTCTAATATATGATTCTGTAGGCAGTCTCTTTTGAATAATAATTAGTATTGTTTTCTGAATATCATATCGGTTTTGTTATTTGCAGGAAATGGATGATTATGATGTTGATTTCATGGAGCAAACACTCTGAATCATACGTTCAATATTCAGTAGTTTGTCTTTTTATGTTGATAAAACTTTGATTTGTTTTGACAAACCAACTCATACATAAGTGGTTTTTAGTTTCAGTATTTTTGTAATATTGTCTGATTTTTATGGATTCAAGTCTATCTTGTATGATAAGAGCATTCCAATCTGAAGCTAGTTTAAATATTGGTCTCTTAGTAGTGAGGACATCTTTGGTTTGGACACATTATGGACATATGACTCTCAAGACCGATATGGAAAAGTTGCTCACTCCTTGGCTTTAGACCAGAGTGGCGCTTACCCATTATGTTTTACCTTTATCTTATGAAATGTTAATATGTTTATACAACTTTAGTCTTATCAATATATGATATTTCTTATTATTCAACACTTTAATTCTATCCATAATTACTATCCTATATTACATCTATGATCAATATTTCATTTGAATGTCGTGTATTTATGATGGATATTGGATGATGTATTACATTAATGCTTTGTATTAAGTTTTTGTTATTGTGAGTGTTCATCATTATAAGATCATCATATCTGTGTATTTATCAGTTTACTATTATATTCTTATTCCAAAACACCTTTTGAGTTTTCTCTAGGAGTGTTAGCACCATCCTATTACAATTTTCCCTCATAGGAAGGACAACTATGAGCTTGAATTGCGTAGGGACATAGACTCAGTTTAGTTGATTAATTACATGTCAGTTTACTCGCAATTTCTTTAGTTAGATTATTTATAAATGAAATAGGAATAGTTCGAATTGGCTTTGACTGTTTATCTGTCCTTATTTCAATTTCATTTGATTAGTATTATTTAGTTCTTTTAAGATTTTAAATATTAAACATAGAAACATAAAATGTATGTGCTTTCTTTATCTACTTCATAAACACTTTCAAAAAACATTTATTTCGCAAGATATCCTTTAAATCTTGCAGATTTTATATACATTGTTTATAAGCATATGTACTTATTCATCTTCTCATTGTGATATTTGTAATTATAGAATTTATATCCGTAGGATTATAGATTTTAGATTAATTTCCTTTCTTTTGTTATTTTTAGAACTTTATTTGGCCAGCGAAGCCATTAAACCCGTCAGGTCATTTCATTCAAAACGGATTGGGTTATTTAGAAACCACAATTTTGGATTTGACCAAATTATCATGGACATTCCATTTAGAATAGTTCATCACAATTGATCTTACAAGTTTCTACAAATTATTTGTATGTAGTGTTTTCCTTAAAATTCAAATTTAATATCATTGTCTTAGAGCACAAAACATTGAAATAAAATAAAAGCTAAAACAAATACCACAACATATATACAATGGAAACAAGATGTGACCTAGGAAACCAAATATGGGAAAACCTAACCAAAATTGTGAGGACTATTCCTTGCTCATTTCTTCTAAGTTGTGAAATACAAATACAAAGAAAAGTGAATTTGTTGTGGAGTTTCCATGGATAGTATGGCCTATATGGTTGCTACATTATCTTCTACTTCCTTTATTGTGTTGCAATATCCTCCCTTGCTTTGGTCAGCGTAACAATAATTAATACAAGAATGAGAGCCCATTTCTTTCTAGCATCCCAGTCTTCAACGATAGCCATGACACTTTCGGACTCTTCTCTAAATCATGAAGCACCTATCGAGCATAGGGCTCGTCATGCTTAAAATCACTCTTGGCTCTTCTGGGTACTCTCTTCTGCAAGAATGGTACCCCTATGGGAATGAAGATTTCCTTTCTAATCCCGTTCTCTTCCCTGAGACTATTCTCAGGTAAATCAGCCACATCATTCTCCAAAATCCGAACCGCAACATCAGCTAAAAGATGAAGCCCTGGAAATAAGATTGAAGATTTAGTCTTTTGATTCTCAATTTCGAAAGGGCTAGTGAAGCTATGATTTCTCTTGGGCTTCTTCCTAGCAGGAGGATGGCTGGACCAATTAATGTAATTAGAACTGGTTTCACAGCAAGCAACATGTCTCAAATCCCTCATTTCTCCATTCACATTCGGTGACTGCAACTCCATATCCTCTGGAAGCACCTTAGAAATTGAACAAGATGAAGGAGCTCCATAGAGGGTTCCTTGTTCTTGGTACATACTGACCTGAATAGCCCTTCTTTCCCTCATCAGAGAAAAACCTTTTCTGTTGAAGAACTGTTTTTTTGGCCCCTTCTCGACACTCTCGATTTGAATGGTTTCTTCTTCTCATAAAGCTTGTTGGGATCTTCAACATAATTTTCATTCATAGAAGCCAAACTGCAGCGTTGGCGGAACAGATTCTCATGTTCATCAAGCGCAAGGTTGGTTGGTTGGGGGCTTTTAAGTCTTTCCAATACTTTCATCTCCATCTTTTCATTGGGAGGGGATCTTATGTTGTGGAGAGGTCACAAGCTATAGTGACTTGCTAATTTGACATAAACTAAACTTTCATGGGACTAATTAGTAATTCACATACTTCTCATATCGAAATTGATAGTACTAGTCATTTATTCAAATTGATATCCAAATTTCTTGAAATTGATTCTAGCTAGGATGAAAAAGATGTCATCACCTCAACTAAAATGTGCATGAGATTGACTTAAGTGAAACCCTCCAATCATATCATAACATAGTGTGGAGATAACATAGTTGGGTACTCTTCCATGCAACACTAATTAAGACTTCCTAAAAGATCAGAGCCATTAACGAGGCGTACAAGGGTCGGGTGGGGGCTCAAATTGCACTAAGTGATCAAAGTTGGATCAAAAGATGACCATCTTACCCATCACTAGTCACTAGTCAATTTTGCAACATTTCTTCCAAATTGATAGGACTAGTCACTTTTGTAACATAGGACTTCCCTGCTGTTCCTAAATTTTTTGTTTTAAACTTTTCATTTTATTTTAGAAGAGCTAAATAACAAAGATCAATTATGAAAACATGATATGGATTTGGGGAAATGTTGTTTTGTTTTGCATGCCATGATTTTCAAAAGCAACCTATAAAGTATGTTTATTTACTTAAATACTAATCTAGGTGTGGTTGCCTATCCCTCTTTACATTTTTGGAATACTATCATTCTAGAGTAAAATGGTAATTTTTTAGTAAATTCCTTGAAATTGACTCTAGATAGGTCGAAGAAGGTATCATCAAATTAACAAAAATGTGTGTGCATGTTCACTTGAGTGAAGGCCCCTTAATTATTTTAACACAATGTGGAGACAATTGATGGTCCCAAGTCTAGGATTATGATAACAAAATGTTTCATTGTATTATTTGTCAACATATGGGTCATTTGAAATATTCTTGTCCAACAACCCCAATCCCTCTAGGAAAAAGAATTAGATGTAATAAACCTAGAGGATGGAAATAATTGAGAAGAAGGAAAGTTCAAAAATGAATGTAAAGGAATTACAACCTACTGCACCAACTTAAGTACCCAACTATCCCTCTAAGGGTTGTGATGTTGATATCGATTCAACATCTCCCTCTTCTATGCAAGCAATTTCATTTAACAACTCCTTGGGCACATTAAAGAGGCATCATGAATCTAAAAAATCATTTTTGAAACAAGAAACAATGTCCCACTTGGTTCAATGAATGTAATATATCCAAATTCAAAAGTAACTACATCGATGACAAATCAATCGGTCAATTGGAAAAAACTCAAAAGAAATATGGGAAAAAAATAAAAGTTTTTGTTTCTTAAAATTTGCAACTCAACCATTCAAAAGTGTTAGCTTTCAAGGTTAATCCAAAAGTGTTTACACCATTCTTGTGAGTGTTGCATGTGATGTGGGATGCATGGTGTATGTATGACCCTTGATTATTCCATGATGGACATGCACATGT
>SNQJ01S0026881.1:0-28576 GCA_010110895.2 Picea sitchensis
ATTGCATCCATTTAGACTACTCTTCACAATAAGGTGCATGGAAAAAAATGTCTCAATTCGCGATTTAATCCATTCAAATTTTTGAATCAATAGGAGATTGGTACATGCACAAGGAGAGTTCTTACAAAATAATATTTAGGATATCCACAAGTCCACAAAGGCTACTAAAGAGATAACTTTCCAAATAGTTTTACTAGCGATGACAACGTTGCAAAGTAGTAGTAAGGAGCTATGGCCCAAGTAACTTATGGTAATTGAATATTATGAAATATTTGACATAGCCCAAAGAAAACAAATTGTAACTTATAACTTTCGCATGAATACAATCAAGGTGCATAACCCCTTGCACATGCTTGAGAAGGTCTTTGTATATTAGAGATTAATCTAGAGGATCTATGATCAACATAATGAGTAGGAATAAGTGTATAAGAGAACTATGAATTTAGTGAAGGTAGAGGGGAGAAGAAGGAAAGAGGTGGAGAAGTCTTTGACTTAGCAAATCTAAGGCCATGTTTTGAACCACCACCATCTTTTAAGATAATATTCATCACACCAGTAAATCAAGTGAAATGAATTTCTAAGTTCAAAAATGAGACTTTGATTGTGAATATATAGATATATTTATAATCATGCAGTGTGAGGGAGATTAAATCACCTTATGTTGATATTCGTGAGGGTTTACGATACTCAAACCTCAATTAGAACTCAAGAGAAGGGGATTTGATTGTGTCCTACAATAACCAACCTCATGCTATTAGTATGCATAGCATATAGGTGGGAAATCCTAATAGGAAGTAGGATGAAGGTTCCCTCATGGAAATAACTATTTGAACAACTGGGCTAACACCTTGATTTACTCAATAGTTCAAGGATCCCAAGAAAGACATGGAACCTGAGTTCCATTTTGACAACTTGAAAATTAATTAAATATGATTCAATATTTTAAGTGGGTAACTTATGAAAGTAAGGAAGGTGAGAAGATGAAGCCAACAATTCAGATGACTAAGGAATACATTTCCAATGTGGACAATGTAGATCCTTTATCCATTGAAGCATTGAGAATTTATTTTACGCACATTTTACACAACTATCTAATGAAAAGTTGAAGAAGATACAAGTTGACACGATGATCAAGGATAAAGAGATCACCAACTTGCATTACAAGGAAAAAACCTTTTAGCAGATGTTTCTGGAGTTACAAAATTGGCAAAACCTGTCAAAAATAAATTCACTATAAAATATGTTTTTGATAGCGGATGTTTTTGTGGATACTATAACGGAACTTGATTATAACTAAAAAAATATGGGCATCCGGAGGTGTTATAGGATGTTTACAATTCAGTTTTTTTAATGAGGAACAAGCACTGGTGTGTACATACACGTACTGCACCGGTGTTGTACACTTAAATTCAAGCACCGGGGCAGTAAAATATGCAAGCATCGCGACAATAAATATTTAAGCACTGAGGCTTGAACAGTAAAATGCACTGAGAGAGTTAAAAATAATTAATCAACGAGGATTGCTTCTTAGAACACACTGGTGTGTTATTAATAAGAAGGCATCAATGTTGTTTAAAATAATATGCACATATGCATTACTTGGAAAAACCCCCTTGGTGCATTAAAAATAGAAAGAACCGATGCTTTTTAGTAACAAACAAGCATTGATGCTTATAAATAACACAATAACATCGGTGTGTATTAATAACATAAACATACCGACCATGCTGATTAATAATCCTAAAGCATCGATGCTTATTAAAAACACAAAAGCATTGGTGCTTCGTATAAGCTTAATGCACCGAAGACCAGTTTTTTTATATAATTTTGTGGTATTAAATAAATATTGAAACTAGTATTAATTGATTACATAAAAGCATCGGTACATATTTCATATGAAATGCAACAATGATTTTTAATATTAAACACTCCGATGAGATTAATAATTAAAATACACCGAGAATCATCGACCTGTGATAGTGAAATTATTGTTATTTTTTAATGCCATTATTTATCAAAACATTTACATATATATTAAATTTTGATTAGTGAATTTGGATATGATGTTTGGATTAATTCGTTGTATCATATTTTGCATCTCTTCATTATAATATGTAGTCATCCATATATTTAATCAACAATTTAACATTTCACAACGACATTGGACAACGCAATAGAATAAATTAAAACATATTTTATTATATGAATAAGAGGGTCTTTGTAATACAAAATGGGACATGTTGGTGTATATATATGCTTATTATATTGAACTCGTTTATATGTCAATCCAGGATTCATAATCAAAAGAGTTGTTACACTATATTTGCCGAAAACAGGTAACCTATCTATGTCTGTTGTATCTAGCTCAATCGGGAAATAATTAATAACATAACACTTTGTATCTGAATATTTCATACAACTTCATAAATATTATAAAAACTCTCAAACAAACACTCAATTAAAAAGGTTCTTGCTTAGATAAGAAGTATGTTCATTAGAGGCTCATGAAATGAAGAGATGAACTGAGATCTTTATTCTTGTAGCAATTGAAACAGAAATTAACAGTTCACTTTATTCACTCTTAGAAAGAAACCAATCATAACCCTATAAATTCCAATCAAACCTTATTTAATATGGGAAAGAGTCAATATGATTGAGAGGCTTCATTACATGGAGCATTAAGATGAGAGATGAAGTCTTATTGTTCTTGTACCTACTAAGGACATCACAATCATAAATTCAAAACAATAACAAATGCTTATTGAAAAATCCCACACATCTACTCAACTCTTCATTACATGGAGCATGAAGATGAGAGATGTGCTTCATTACATGGAGAATGAAGATGAGAGATGAAGTCTTATTGTTCGTGTATGTACTAAGGGCATCACTATCATAAATTCAAAACAATAACAAATGCTTATTGAACAATCCCACACATCTATCCAACTCTTGTTAACTAAATATCAATCTGCAGAAATGGAAATAGAATTATCTACTCTTCTCAATGTATAACCATTCACTCACACTGATTCAAAGTTAAATAAATATGTATTGTACTTAGAAAAGTTTATGCATTTAAAATCATTTGCAGCACACAACTATTAAGTTTTCACTCTTACACAATTAACTTACAACACACAAAGACATGTACAGGGAGGCTTACCTTGGTTGGGGTGGTGGGCCCTTGTCGAACCAACAAGGTACCTCTAAAGAAATCACAGACTAAAACACTTTACTCATACTCATGAATTGCACAAAATAGCATTTGCATTCCTTCAATTGATCGAGTGAATCAGAAGTTCAACATTTCATTTCCCAGCATAACAATGTATATCATTCTCTACTTACTTACTGCTTACTCTATATCATCTACACAACATCCCTTTTAAACAAGGTTAGCCGTTATAACCAAGGTCTAAGGATAATTATGAAATTTTTTCAAAATAATACAATTGGTTATTCATATCGTATCTCAAAAGATGGACTTCATCCTTGTGACATGAAGTGCATGAGTGATGAAGTCTATCGTGATCTCAAAACTATCTGAAGATAACTTCATCCAACTAATTTCTTGGAATCACGACCATCATACTCGTTCAACATGTTAATCCTATAGATATGGGTTTAGTACTTGAGTAGCACAGTCATAAATCTGGGTACCAAACCAACGCAATGGTGGTACCCGAATAGGCGCAGAGCTAGTACCGGATCACTGTAGAGTACTGGATCAGAAGGAGTATTGGTACCAGATCATTGCAGAGTACTGGATCAGGAAGAGTATCAGAGCAAGCAGAGTACTGGATCAAGCAAAGTACTAGATCAAGCAGTTGTTGCAGTACCAGACTAGTGGTAGTACCAGATGAAGCTATGCCTTTTCATGAAGATGCTTAGTAATAGTCAAAGTAATTAAGAGCATAACAATCAACCATTTAATTCCAATTTAATAAAAAAAATCAAGCAAATCATGTTTTAACATAGGTTACCTCTTTATGCATATGGACAAGGTCACAAAGTAGGTTTGTGGAGGAAATGGTCAGCATATACATATATCATAGGTAAAATAGACTCAGATAGATGATAATATAGGATAATAGAAGTGTCAAAATGGAGACTCAACATTTCCCCCATGCTCAATTCATTGCATGTCATGAAACAATGTCAAAACTGACACTCAAAACTTTGTAAAACTAAACCATCTCCCATCTTGGCTGAACATCATTTATCTGGTTGTAGAATGTTGAGACCATAAGCTTTACTCCTAAGTTCCTTCTTAATCACCCTGGTGTATTGGATCCAACGTAAAACTTTGTTGATTTTAACAGAGACTTCTTCTTGTGCATCCTGTAACCTTAGGTTATATTCTTTCAATTGTGCATTTTCTTTCTTAATATTCCTATCCAACACTTGATACTTTGTAACCTCCTTTTTCATATTCTCATTTTGTTTTTTCAATTTCCCAACCTTGACTATTAATTGTTGTTTGCTCATATAATTGTCAGGATCATATGTGGTTGTTTGTTCAGTCACCTCCTCTTAGGCTTCCTTCTCCTCTCTTAAACCTCTCAAGTTTTATGTCACTAACCCCTCGGTATCACTAATCATCCCTCCATAGCCACTTTCTTTCTCTGGAGAACTCAGAATATCAATAGGCTTTCTGGGAGAGAAGGCAAATCTGGAACTATTATTTGTTTGGCCATGCTCCTTCTGGTTCTTCATACAGGAAGGGAGGCTTCCATAGATTTGCTGACAGGGGTTGAAGTCTCTTCAAACAACTTCCTCTTATTTGTTTTAATAACATTTATAGGCATGAGCACCTATTTCATTTGTACATATTTGATTTTCACCTTAGAGGACCGAAGTGTAGGTTCTGGAGTTTGTTCTTGTTGAACATTCCTTGTTTCCACTCTGGAGGTCTGAGGTGTAGGCTCTGAGATTTGTTTCTTTTGAACCTTTCACGTTTTAAGATTCCCCTTACTTCCACTTGTCACCTTAGTAGTATTCTCCAACTCACTAATCATATATTGAGGAAACACAATAGTTTCTTCATGGGTCTTCTCCAACTCATTAACCGATTATTGATGGAACTGAATCATTTCCTTGGGAGCATCATGTGAAACTTCCTTTTGACATGTTTTCTTCCTTTTTCACCTCTCACTTCATTTCATTTGATTTGTAGGGATTAAGGATGACTTGGTCCTTTCTATTGGGAAGGCCTCTCCTTCTTATATGTAGTGGGCTCCTCTAGGATTTTTTCTTCTGGCACACCCTTTATTTTGACATTTTTTTCCAATCGAATGTTTAGTTCATGGGCCTTTTCCAAATTGCTAACTAGCTCTAGTGATAATTCAATGGTTGCCTCAAGAGCACTATTTGATCGTTTACCTTTCCCAGATTCCTTTATCTTACGCCTTTTATTTTTTGGAATGGAGTTTGGACCTATTTTTAGATTGGGAGGGTTTCTTATTTTTGGTAGGCTCCTCCACAACAGACTTATCTTTATCCAATTCATCAATAGGATGGGATGATATAGGTGTAACAATAGCTTCTTCACCCCCTAACTTATTCCCTTCATTTTTCTTTGTCTTTCTACTAGACCCCTCACTACATGCCTTTGTTTCATGTTCTTATATAGATTTAGACACTCCTTCTTGAGCAAATTGTTTTTGAAGTAGTTGTTTCCAGCTACTACATTTCTCAGGCATGGAAAACCAATAATTTCATTATGCCATGGTGATGGATACTGGTTTTGGGTTTCTTGGATGTTGATTTAACTCCTCTCACCACATTTATTTAAACTCATCTAAAGAGTAGGAAGTAGAGGAAAAATCGATTTGGACCTCCTTCAAATGTGACAAAAATTTCCAAATGGTATAGAAGTTCACGGAATACCTCCCTTTGCAAGTGAGAAATATCTAAGTAGCATCATCCATTCTTCTTCAGCAATGCAACTTTGAGGAACATAGTCAATCCAGGGTCAAGTATAGGTTGTTATAACTTTAGAATTACACCACACATATACTTCTGGCATCGGGCCTACTCATATCCATTCCTTGCCAAAGCCATGTTGAATAAACTCTTGAAATCCTCTTAAATCAAGTAAAACATGCCTTAAACTACTACTTCACGTTGAATCTTTGTGACCCTACTACTACACACGTTGGAGCAGTGGCCTACTATTTGCGTTTACCTAACAAAGCACAAAAAACATGAAAGTTGTCGATGGGACAAAAAGTTTCGGGTCAGTTAACTGAAACTCCGACCATGCATGGTCGAAAGTTTGTCCAAAACCCTAGCTCCTTCTAGCCTATAAAAGAAGGGTAGGGTACTGACTGGAGAAAAGGAAAGATAGCGAAGAAACTCTGCCCGTTTGTCGAATCCATTTGTCCCAACAATTTAGCCTTTCCTCAAGCTTTGGGAGAAATTCATGCAAAAGTAGTTGAGGACAAAAGAAGAGGATCCCAGAGATGGAAAGGATGGAAAAATTTGTGGTCTCTATAATGTAGTTAATTCATCACGAGTGCTCCAAAAATACTTTTCCTTCTTGTGTACCTTTCTTTGATTGCCTTCACTGCCCATGGTAGCAAACGCACATATGTGTTTGATAACATTTGCAGGATTGTCTTTGGAAGAGAACGGCTTGAGAGCTGAGATAAAGTGCAATGAAGGATCTACATCAAACATAGATAGAAAAAGGTTAGTAATTCTTTTCCCGTAGCATTGATGACGAAAAAGGGGTTTGGGTATTGGGGTGATAGGTTAAAAGAGTTTTCTTTAAGGTCATGATCTGCGTACCAGTTCAACCCTAGCTTGTTAGTCCATGAATTATTTCCCAACGTGAAATTGGCTCCAGCGGGGAAGATACTCTTTATGGTTTTCCGGATTTAGTTGAGGATTTTTGGGTAGTTTAAAGGATTATTATTCTCTGTTTCTTTGTTTGTTTGTTTCCTGTTAGGTTATAGCGAGGAGCAGTTCTTTATACCGGTTTTTCCTTGACTATTGCTTGACATTAATTGGACACCTGGTACCATTGGCCTATAGAAGGCACGTATCGCGTGTAACTTCGTTCCTAACATTCTGACACAACGTTTGAGCAGCTTCTTTGTAGTGGTTCAGTAACACCTTAAGGTCAAAAGAGCTTGATGATATCTTCCACGACGCCAATTACGCATTCTCGGGGGCTTTGGATCTCAATGCAATCTTCTTTGGTTCATAAGATTCTTGTCGGTTGCTTTATTGCATCTTATTTATTTTTGCATTTATTTTCCTTTTATGTTAAAGAAAAATCATCCAAGCCTTCAATGGACCCCGGTTATCAATACCAGAGGCCTCATCCTGGTCTGGACTGCCTATTTCAATTTTTCTCTTAGTATTTAGACATACACGCAGCCTGTAAAAGGCCAGACCGCGTGTACACACTGCCTATTTTAGCTCAGCACGCGTTCACACACATGTTGTTTAGGTGACAATAGTGTGCTTGACATGCTGCTTTTCAATCAGGGTGGGCAGTCATCCCCTCTTGTGGTGAAGTTTTCCTCGGAGTTTTGAGTCTAGGGTTGCCTGATCAATAAAGGTTAGGGCCTCTTATTGCTTTATGTTTTCCTTAGTTGATGTTTTTGATAGAAAAGACAAAAGAAAAATTTGTTTATGGTTTTTAGACAATGTTAGAATCAATGTTTTCTTGATTGCCTTTGTGCATCTTTTCTCTAGTTCTTTGCGATCACGGGCTTTTAAGCGAATTTTTATTTTGTTTTTCTTGGTTTTGTGCTTGTGGCATTTTCCCTTTGTGCTTCATTTTGCAATTAAATAAAAAAAATATATCTTTCATTTTCTTCTTTGTTTTGAAGATTGTGTTTTTGCATGAAAATCGGAAGAAGTCTTTTTCCTAAGTTTTTTTAAGTGCATTTAGAGCATAAGTAGCTTGTAGATTGAGCAAAATTCCTTTATGTTTTTCTGAAATCTTAGAAATTCAAAAAGAAAAAGAAATATTTCTTAGTGAAAAGTTGTTGGCTTTTGCATTTTTGTAAAAGTTTTTGTTTATAAGCATTTCTTATTCATTTTGCTTTGAGTATTTACACACCATCAGTTTCCTTCACTTACTAGTGGCGTAAAAGCCCATTAAAAAGCATTATTAAAACTATAGACCTTTTGTTTTAGAGTTCCTTACACCTTTCGAGGCTAAGGCCTTGGAATGGGTTGGAGAGTAAATTATCCAAGGCCACAAAATGAAATTTAGGATTCATTAAAGAGTGATAAATCCAACTGTCGTATAGGAATAGCCGAGAACCCCCTCTAATACATGGGATAAACATGAGGTCGTATGAGGAAAGGTAGCGGAGATAACCCCTCCAAAAGGCTGGACCAAAAGCGTGTGGAGAACACATATCAATTGTTGAAGTTCCATCGTTTTGCCATGGGCTTGATGCGTTAGCGAATCGTTCGAGGAGTCCTCGGTTGTCTTCAGACCATTTCTCTCGATATCATAGCCAGGTTTGGACTTGATACCTACTCATTTAGCAGTCCTGCGACCTTCTCCATTTGTACCCCGCTGGTGGTATTCGATCTGGCAAACTAGTTATATCTTTTCACAAGACAATTGTGCGGGGGTATCGTCAATTACCTAGGATAAATCGGACCACGCTTTAGAGTATGCCAGGGTGCTTCCGTGTTGAGTTGCACTTGCAGGTAAGTTATGGTGTTGGTTGTTGTGTGTTCTTAAAATAGTTAGTGTTTGCTTGTCTTATCTCATAAGGGCTTTTCTTTTTAGTGTGTGTTACTATTTGATTGTGTAGAATAACTTAGCATTAATGTGAATCTTCTCACACGATGGAGGATTCAGAGCTCCAAGTCCTGAGCTTACGGGCACGCCGTAGGTTATCGACCACCCCTCCACCATTGAAATGAAGCTAGACCAAAAGGGTGAAACCGTAGGGTTAAAAACCATTGAGCTCGAACAACTCTCGGATGAATCAACCACCAATATTGGTTTGGTTGAAACCCCAACCATTGATACTTGGCCACAAGTGATTGTGCCCATTCAATTTCTGAATGCTTGTCAGTTCCTCACATAGCTATGGAAACAAGCGTTGTTACTTCCTCTGGGAATTCTTTAATTCCCACTACGATTGTCACCGCGGGAGAGTTTTCATATCCTAACCTACCATCGTCTGTTTGAGCCACCATGGTCTTGATCGCTTCTACATTGCACAGTGGCCCTATCCCGTCTTTGGCGGCATCCATAACCCCTTTCCAACCAAGTGCGGTAGGCCCTCTGTTCTCATATGGTGTGCCTAGTTCGGGTACAAGCCCTTTACTCACTTACTCCACTTTACAGTTTTTGGGTCTGGGGGCAGGGAGCTTAAATTCTTCTCTGCAAGGTCAACCTGGTGGCATTCCTGTCTCTTTCAATGATTTTCCTTACGCGGAGGTCATATCTCTCCTTCATCCCCTTCTCTTAGTGGATTGCATCAGTAGTCCGCCGGGTAGCCTGCACATACAAGTCCTTTTGGAGTTGGGAGTCAAGGAAAACCTGTGCAAACTCAACTGGTAGGTTCGTCGTTGTTTGTTTGGAATAGGATGTTTGGTAACAACACTTTCACATCCTTGCTTTGTCGGGGCTCCCATCTTCGGGCGGTCTACTCAGTAGCGGTACTATTCACGCAGGGGCACATATAGAGGGATTTTGGAACTCGGCTGAGATCTGTTCCCTCCTTCGTAATGTTGATATGGGGTAATTCTTTCCACGATCAATGGAAACCGGGACGGACTTCTATGCCTCTTCCATCGGGACCGACATGGGGTATTCGAAAGTCGAAGTAAAAGCGATGAATGCCCAACATCCTATGTCCTTTATGGGGAATAAGCCAATGATGTCTCCGCAGATGCAAGGAAACCCTTATACAGTTAGGGCCATGGTTTCTACCCGAACCCAAGCTGCTTGACCAAACTTTTCTAGTAACTGGTCCATTTCAAACTCCAGGACCCTTTTCTCAGGTTATCAGCAACAACCCGAACTACCATTCTTGGCGACGTTAAACTTGCCAGATTTGACATGGTTGTTAAATGATCTATTTGTGGCGATCCACGTTGGCCTCCTGCTGCCAGCAAAGTTTCCTTCGGACATTCCAAAGTTCAAGGTATTATTGGATAAATCCGTAAGTGATCCGTGACTACTTTCCATCTTCGGTGTTCATCTAACTCACTGAAAGATGACTCCATCCGGTTGCAATTTTTCAATGCACTCTTATCGAGTGTGCCGCAAAATGGTACATCCCGAGCTTGATAAAGCTCCGCGATATTCTTCTTTTAGCGAGCCGGCTATGGCCTTCCTTAACCATTTCGGTTACTGTGAGATGACGTGGGCGCATAATTTGCTTTCCAATTCCGAGGCAGGCGACGATTGCCATCTCCGATCTTATCAGAATGGACACAGAAAGAGTCTAATAAAAGTACCGGTTCCACTAGCATTCCTGCTTGAGTGGTTCCTTAAGTATTTAATCTGCGCTGGTGTCAAAGACATGCAGCCACGGGGTTTCTCGAAGAAGATGCCATCATGAGAGCTCAACAGCTAGAGTTTATTTACTCTCAGTTTGGATTACTCTATGAAATTTTTCCATATGTTCCACGGTCCATCCTTGATAAGGTTAAGAAATTTTTTGGATCCCATGCCGATGGTATTGTTGGTTTCACACAAACTAATCCATTTGACGATTGACTAAACAATTGCCAGCATCTATACAACGCACTCGATGGCCGTAAACTCTTGCTTTGGTTGCTCCTCCTACCAAAAAGTCGGAAGTACACTCCCATCACGGGGCAGAGGCTAACCCAAAGGACGCGACAGCTTTGAGGAAAGAAAAACAGCATAGGGACAATGTGCGAAAGATCACCAACTCATCGTGTCCTCGACTTGCGTAGGCCTAGAAGTTTGTCACATAGCAAGGGCAAGTCGTGTTGACTAATCCCCTTCGGCATGGGCAAAACAAGCCTGCAAGTGCGAAGAGCTGAAACGCCTCCAAATAATTTGTCTTCCACGAACATATATATAGTTGGTGATGCTTTAATAATGGCTAAGTACCACGAATATAGTAAACCAAGCGCCTCTACGAAGAAGAGCTTTCCATCTCTCTTCCTCTCCATATTGAAAAGATGTTGGGTGAAACAATGACATGGATTCCAAAGGGTGCGTTTAAGAAAGTTTCTCATAACCCAAATGTAAGGGCTGCACATAACTACTTTGTGTTGGAGGATTTTTCCCAAACCCCTTGTGCAATGTCCACTTTGGAGGTCCTCCAAAAGGTACCTGATGAGAAAAGCCTTGTTGGCTGCTTAGGCTCTTTGAGACTTGTAACTGGGGTACCATCATGCTGAATATGGCCCGACTTAGAACCTCATCTTCCTTACCACGTCGCATTTCGGATAGTGGCTCATCCCATGAAAATGTTTACACGGAATATCTCCGCACAGTGGTAGACGAGGGAACTTCAACATGCGTTATGTCGTTAACCTATTGGAAAGCCATTGGTCCGACTGAGTTATCTCCATCCTCTCCTCGCGCATTCGTGATTGGTTCTTTCAGGCCACATGGAATCATTCCTTCTTTCCACATCCAGTTGGGAGGAAGGTGTCGCGTTGAAGTAAGTGATCGATGCCCCCTCATTTACAATCTATTGTTAGAGTCGTGGATTGGACTTATTCTATACCGTAGTATACAGTTTTAGTCTTATTGTTTCCACATGAAGGCGGATAGTGACCATTGATCAATGTCCTTCTCTAGGTGACCCACCCTAGGGAGCATCCATGGTCCCCATGATAGATAATCCTCAAGCCGGTGTCTTCAACTTAGGAGTTTGGACTTTGTGCCCATCTTTGATGGGTACTTTTGGTCTACACCTCCTCATGGCGATGTCAAGTTTACATCGACTCACCACAAAATTTTGAGATTTTTGAGGTAGTGTCGTTCCACTGTACTTTGAGGATGATAAGGTGGATTCTTCCTTCCCCATCGGCCCCGATGGATGAGGCGGGGCACTCGGCATGTCCATGCCCTTGTGTCGGCCCGGCCCCGAAGAAACATGCTGGTCCCAGCAATCTTCAGCTACTCGATCGACTCACTTTAAAGTTGGATCCGCTGAAACCTATATGGGCTCGAGTTTATATGATACCACAGATTCGGAGCCAGATCGCCCGGCGAAAGATGTGAAACAATGACTAGTCAGGACAAACGTGCGGATGATCTTCATCACGGATCATATTTCCCCCCAGAGTTAAGCAGAATGTGGCCCGAAGGGGAAGTCCTTATCACCATGACGGGATATCGACCATGTCCCATTAACCTCTTATCTACGGAAATTTATCTTTGAGGAAATATAAAGACTATCGGCTGAAACTATACCTATTATCTCCAGAAACCCTAGCGTATGGAGAATATTCGTCGGAAGCGGTGCTCCTTGAAGAGATTATATCTACGGTATTTTTAAAGAATTCTGTGACGCTTTTGTCTGGTCTTACAATGAAATTCTAGGTATCGATCCAAAATAGTTGAACACGAAATCTGAAGTGCTAAGCATGTTAGGCAAAAACTTCATCCGATTAATCTGAGAAGAAGCATCCATCAAAGGGCAGGGTTGAGAAATTTCTCAAAGGCGAGGGTTCATTACGGAATTCACTTGACAGTGGGTGTCAACCCAGAGTACCGATTAGATAAAAAACAAGAGAACACGATTAGGTGTATCCAGATTTCCATGATTTGAATGAGCATGTCAAAGATAATTATCAGCAATTCATTGACCGGATCATTGATGAATGTGTCAATTGTACGAGCCTTTTCATTCATGGATGGCTTTTCGGGGCTATAACCAAATCCAAATCAAACTACAGGGATGACACAAAATGGCATTCATTTTCAGGTAGGGTACGTTAGCCTATCGTAAATTCCTTTTGGTCTCTCAGAATGATGGAACCCGCGTTCAGGTAGGCCATGTCTTTTCGTTTCATGACCTCAAACATGTAGTCGAGGCCCTACCTTGATGATTTAGCATCATGCTCCCGCAAGCACAAGGATCGTACCTCAGGCTAATCTTCAAGCCTTCTCGATTGCCGGGATTAGCGAATCCCAACAAGTCGCCAACTTTAGCGTCCGCGTCGGAGACGTTGTTGTTCATCGATATCAACCACGAGATCATAGTGGATCTTAAGGTGGAGGCAATAGTCAGTTTCCCCCACGCACAATCTTACAACCTCAAAGTCTTCAAGGCAAGGCAAACTTCTTCTGACGCTTCATCGCCAACTATGAAAAAATCACTAAGGGATTTATGCATTTATACTAAGAATAGATGTTCCATTTTAAGAGGATGAATCCGCTCAATGCTCTTTGGCGCGTGCATACAGCCACACCCTACGCTTCTGACCCTTTGAATTATAACAAAGGATTTCCCTATGTCGTTTCGTAGTCGGCTCCGACATGGTTTTTGGAAGATGATTAGTTTTACGAATCGTGATCTATTACGTAGAGGCCTTGTAGGGCCAGGAACTTAGTGCCCATCTCGAGAAACTTCGCGTTAGCGGTAGTTCATGTTGTTCAAAGGTTCCGTCACTATGTTATGTTTAGCAAGACCACCGTCGTTGTTGTAGTGAATCCATTCTAGTACATGTTAACATGGCGGTTATCCCGGCCGGAAAATCAGTAGATGGATGGTAAACCTCCAAGAATTCGACTTGGAACCGTTTTGGTAAAGTCCAAAAAATTCGGTCTTAGCGGGAACTTATCTCGAGACTTGGTTGAGTTGGGTAAGCGTTATTACTGAGATAGCCTATCGGGGGGATATGTTTTTGATTGAATCTTGAGACCTAATCACCGGAGATATACTGATCTATTTCCGGACTTTGAAGTGCCCCACCTCTTCTTCTCGTGGCGGACATCCCGGTGAATCGCCGTGAAGCTAGAATTATCTCATACTCAATGATCTGTTGTATCAGAGAGGTGTGGCTGCATTTTGCATGATATATCACTCATGAGGAGAAATGATCATAATTAACGATTGTCATCTGAGGAGCTTATTGGCGTACTTGTCCGTGAGTTGGCAACAACCCAAAGATTTTCTGGCGAGGTTACTTACGTACACTTATGAAATATTGTATGTCAGTGGTCAGAAGTGCCATAGGTGCCAAATCACGGAAGATGAGGCACATCTTGCTCCCTTGTTTTCTGTCATCATAGTTGGTCCCTTCACTAAGTGGGGGTTGATTTTACTACATGCCACCTAGATTCAGCCAGTGGGAATTGTTATATCATCGTAGAAGTAGGATAATTTACTAAGTGGGTCAAAGATATGTCAATTTTTAAAGATGATGGAGAGATTGCAGTTCTCTTCTTATTTAACCGGATTATAGCACAGTTCGGCGTCCCAAGAGATTGTGACCGTGGAAGACAATTTTAGGGCAAATGATGTAAGAGTTAACATCAAATCTTGGGTTACGTGAACATTCCTCACCTTACTATCCCCAAGATAATGGGTAGGTGGAAGGCTGTTAACAAAACTCTCAAGGCAGATGCTTTCTGGCGAACTATCAGCCGACCAAGTCAAATTGATGTTATACTCGGCATTATGGGCTTCTCGAACCTGGAGTTATCTGCTTGTGGGTTTCTCACCTTTCCAACTCGTTTAGGGGCTGGGGAACCAATCTTTCCCATCGAATGTCAGATACCATCTATGAAGGAAATACGGTTATTGCCAAACACTTCTCCACTTGAAGAGCGGTTAGTACACCTGGAGAAGCTCAATGAGCAGCGTCAAGATGCGGCCGCCAGACTATCTGCAAACATAAGGTCAAGTGGTAATATGATAGGTCCGTTCGTCCTCGTGTTTTTTTCTGAGGGTGATTTTGTTCTTCTTTATGACCAAGATAAAGAATTGTTGGGGGCAGGAAAGTTTAAAACCCATGTGGTTTGGACCCTTCATTATTTAGGAGGTTTTAAAAGAGTAAACCTTATCGTCGGTCAATTTTTGAGGGAAATTTTTTGGCGGAGTCTAGAAATGGGCTCTTCCTCAAAAAGTATTACTCATATACGGTCAACGTGGGTAACTTTTGTAACATATCATATAGTCTACGTACTATTGCTTTTCGTTTCTTTTAAAGCGTCTATTTAATGGTATCATTATGTTATCTTTTGTCATTGTGGCGGATGTCAAGTGATTCTGATGTGTTTGTTGGGTATGCGGATGGTTGTAGTCGACACACATGGAGGCTTGCCTCGGCAGCTTGGGTAATATTTACACAACAGGGTCAGTTGTTATCTTCCGGTATATGTAGGGGCGACTGCCCTGAATAATGTTTTTGAGTATAGTGTAGTTATTGAGATTCTTCGTGACGCATTGTCATTAGGTATCTCCCATCTACGGGTCTATCTAGACGCTCAACCTAGTTATTAATAGAAGTAGCTAAGCGAATATCTGGCGTGCAATACACTTTACACCAACAATTCCTTAGGGTACATCTTGGAATGCAACTTTGATTATATTACATATTTTTCTACTGAGAGTCTAAATCAAATAACCGGTCTCTATTCAATCATATTTTAGATTGGCATCTCTCTCACATATAAAAATATCATGATCACACACATGTAAAATACATTTTTGTACACATAATCCATAAGACACAAAATAAAAACCATATATAAACATCATAAAATCCTCGGAGTACATAGATGGAAGTAAGCGCCTCACAAGTGGGAACCATAACGAATCCATGGGTCTTATGCCCTCAAAAATATATACAACAAGGTGGTCGTGGCACATAAAAAGTATAAAAGTATGTTCAGGGCCTATGAGCCCTATACTCATGTACAGACCGACCCAAACGCCTAAACAATCGAACCCATGTCAGAGGTGCCCCCTGGCAGTGTGTCTACATAGAGGTGACAATTCCTCATCTCTTCAAAGGGCTGATGCAGTGGCCGGTAAATTAGCTCAATCGCCTCAAGACTCTCTGGCCTCTCTACTTTGGGATTTTCGGAGCTAATGCTTCTCCTCTGGTGAAATCAGGCGTGGGTGGCACGATTGGTCTGCATGGTCGGTGGGTCGCTTCTGGGGTCCCACGTCTGCATGCAATAAAGGTTCACTCATAAAAAACTATGGTATACAAAACTATGATATATATATCAAAAGACATAAAATTACATATGCAAACAAACCAAATGTATAGGTGGAGACTTACCCATCTCCCCTGCGGCTCTCACCGGGGAGGCTTGGTATCACTAGATGTCACGGAGAGTCGATCCTGGCATTATGGGTAGTCCTCAATTTGGGATCGTCCAAGAAAAAACCAAGAAAAAGTCATCGTTAGGCCTCGTGGTCATTCCACCTGCAATAGGCGGTAACCGCGTTACATCTGCATATTGTCGGGAACGTAGCTAAGTGTCCCCTCACTGTCATCCAGGGACTAAAACATGGAACTCTCTTGAAAAATAACGAACACAAGATAATCCCGAACCCGAAGTTCCTATGTGTCCATTGTCTGCAAGATGTCAACTGATCTATCATGCTTGCTAGTAGTGTGGTACTCCGGTCGAAAAATTTATGCATTCATGCCTTGAATTACCACAGTTCATCTGTGTCTTGTGAAGCACGATGCATGAGCTGGTACGTTGATCCGTAATGAGTGATAAAATGAATTAGAAGAGCGGTACGGTAATCCTGCTCACGAATAGATGAAGATCTCTATTCGGTACCAACCACAATACTCACTCATTTCCAGAGACTTTGCTTGTTGCATGAAAAAGTATGAAAATTGATTGTGTCCCCTCTCCGCAGAGGCCAGTCAAAGTAAATATCCTCGGTGGTGGGCACCAAGGATTGCCCCTTTATCATGAATGCCTCTGCATTCAGATGTTAGTAGTCAATCATGGCATTCAGCAGCCTTGGTTTTGCGTGCATGAATGGACACAAAAATAATTTCACTAATCTGCACTGTGTCAACACGGCCACAATGTTCGGGTTTGAAGCCACTAACTCATTGGTGACCTCGTGCTCCCTCTCCCTCGAACATCCTACCAAAACCCGCAAGGAAAAAAAGGGGGGAGTTAATTCTTGGTTCAATCAAATTTTCCATCGCTTGAGGGCGCAGCGGTGTCAAAAGGTAACGATCGCGGGCACTTACGTCGACTTTGGCTGCGAAGGTACCCAGCGGGCTGTCCTGGACAACAGCGTTTGCCAGAAGCGGAACCTCTTTGGTCGACCCAAAACAAACTTAAGCGCCAATAAATGAAGTATTGAACTGCAAGATAAGGGAGTTTGTACTTACTTGGTCCAAACAAGTCCGTTTAGATCCCTTTATAGCTCAGTCATGATCTTTGGCAAAGGGGTCTTTTTGACTTTCGAGTCAATTTCCAAATCAGCAATGGTGATAATGGTGCCGGCTTCTATTTATAGACTTTTGGCCTCTTTTGTCACTTTTGTGGTACTTTTATCTGGTTCTTTATACCAAAAACCATTTTAGGTGGTTCAGGAGTTATATGGGATGGATTTGATCGGTATTGGGAGAATTTTCATTGAGTTTCAAAAAAAATATATATATATATATATATTAATGATTATAAAAATAAAAATCAAAATCAACTTGAGCATATAGGGTAGGATTTCATCCGTTGTTGCATCTCGTTGCCTTTTGTTCTTATAGTAATAGGATCAATCCCATATGGTTGTGACACGGAACCATCATTGTTTCTTTAGAATTTTTGTAATTTAGTGGTAGAGCCTACTCCTTTCATGGATGCCCTAGGTAGGTCTGGTTGCATTATGGTGTCCGCTCTGGTTTTTAAATAACAGCATGAAACAAGTGCATAGTATTTCCCTAAATCTGGTTTGAGCCCCTCATTCGCATGGGTATTTTTCACTCTTTGTCTTACCCGGACTCCCAAAACCTAACGGGTCTCCTTTTTAAGCCCTTTTCAGACCCTCTAAACATGAAAAAGATTGTCAAAACCATCTTGTGACCCTTCACGCTCGTTCGTAGAAATTTGAAGTCCGCGTCTTTCCTGTGGTAGTTTATCCCTTTTTCATTTCGGATGGTCAATTGTACAAACAAGGAATATATTGAATGTCCATTCTTTAGAAAAGTATCCTCCGAATTTTATTCCTTTTTTTGGGCACGAGGGACTAAATTTATGAAAAACCCCCGAGGTCATAGTTAAGCTCTTTTGGACTCCTAAAATTGAAAAGATCATCCAGTGACTTTATTCTTTCACACTCGTTAAAATGATCGAGAAGAATATTCGGCCGGAGTCCATAGTTAAGATTTTTTTTAGACTCCTTAAAATTGAAAAAATAGTAAGTGATCTTGTCCTTGTCACCTTTCGTTAAAATGGTTTTTGAATCGACGTCTGTCGGTGCTAGTTTACCTTTTGAGAGCCTAGGCTGAACTATTGTCAAAAAGGTATAATGGGACAACACATGATTTTTCGGACTCTCTAAATATGAAAAACCATAGAGTTTCCTTCTTTTGGGGCTCGTTAAACACATCCCGAAGGGCGTTACCATTGTGTGTTCTATCAACTGCATTTGCATCCTTTACCCATCTGTTTAGTAACAGTTTGCGTCTGTGTTTTTAACACCTTTGGCCACTAGAGGATTTTTCTGAGTATCATTTCCCTGAACATCGCAGTCTTGTCCTTTGTGCCTTGAGCTTGTATGTTTTGTTGTGCTTGGTCCTCCATTGTAACTAATATTCCTTTATTCTTTCAAAATCATCAAAAGACAAAAATCAAATATACCCCAAAAGAGGATGGGAAAAGTATTTTCTTTATTGGCGGTATCATAGGTCACCCTTGGATAAAGCACATCTGTCCATTTGATTAATCAGACTTTGGGATGCTGGTCGACCTTAGGAAGCTTTTCTTGTTATATAGATTTGTGTCCTCCATAGTTTGGTTACTCTTGCGACATATGGAGAGTTTGAGTTGCCTCTGTACGTGCTTACCAGTTAACGAATATGTTGCAGTCTTATCACTTGTCGTGCTATTGTCGAAAGTTTGTTACCAAGCCTGAGTCGATCCCTCTGCAATGTGTCTCTTGTCAGCATACCTGGCCATCCTGAGATGTCCAATCAAGTCTTTGTGTGAAGTAAAGCCTTCAGTCCAATCATCAATATTATCAAGTCCATAGCCGACAATGTCCAATCATCAATATTATCAAGTCCATAACCGACGAGTCGTCGAAGACCTCTGGGTAGTGCAGTCGTACACTCATATTACACTCCTACCCAAGTTTTAGAATATTTTGAAGTTGTTGCTCGAGCTCTCAAGTACAGCCATTAGGTCGAATCAGCTTCTGGGAGATGGATACTTTATATGTATATCTTTCTGATTTTGAGATGTAGCTCCGCTGTGTATTGATCGCGGCTACTCTTTATAGTTATTTGACATGGATCTACAGTGTATTTGATTGGTATCCATGGTTCTATTTCATCTCGATCATGGGTATGCCCGCCTCGATGAGACATTTGATATTTTTTGCAGACGACACCTCCTGATTCCTGATTCCTGGGCTCACTCATTCAGAACATCAGTACATATTGGTAAAGAATTGGTAATGTATTTTGGCCATCAAATGCTCTTCTGACCTCAGACATTAGGGGGCATCTATTATAACCCTAAATTACACCACACATGCTTACCGGGCATCAGGCCTACTCATATCCATTCCTTGCCAAAGCCATGCTGAATAAACTCTTGAAAATCCTCTTAAATCAAGTAAAACGTGCCCTAACCTACTATTGCACGTGTTGGAATGCTGGAAGGCCTACTACTGCACATGTTGGAATGCTGGCTGGCCTACTACAGCCCGTGTTTACCTAACAAAGCACAAAAATAGGAAAGTTGCCGACGGGACAAAAGGCTTTGGGTCGGTTAACTGAAACTCCCAACCATGCATGGCCGAGAGTTCGTCCAAAACCATAGCTCCTTCTAGCTTATAAAAGAAGGGGTACGGGTACTATTTGGAGGAGGAAAAAGATAGAAAAGAAACTCTGCCCAATTGCTGAATCCATTTGTCCCAACCCTTTAGACTTTCCTCAAGCTTAAGGAGAATTCAAGAAAAGAAGTTGAAGGACAAAGAAGAGGAGGAGCCCAGGATCATGATCGAGGAACGGTGGCCGGTCTCTATCATTATTGTAAGTTGATTCGTCTTGAGATTAATAAAAGAATACTTTTCCCATCCCAATGCCCGAGTGATATACATTTTATTTGATTTATGCTTAATCTCTAACCCTTAGGTAGAAAAATAGCATGCATGCGTAGTGTTTTGTCTTGATTACAGGATTTTATTTGGAAGGAGCAGTGAAAGCAAGTGGATAAAGCACAATGAAGGATCTACATCAAACATCGATAGAAAAAGGTTAGTAGGTCTTTTCCATGCTTGTGTTTGAAAAAGGTGTTTGAGTATTGGGGTGATAGGTTAAAAGTGCTTTCCTTAAGGTCATGATCTGTGTACAAGTTCAGTCCTAGCTTGTTAGTCCATAGGGTAGGATACTAGTTTCAGGTTTCTTGGATGTTGATTTAACTCCTCTCACCATTTTATTTAAACTCATCCGGAGGAAGTGGGGAAAATCGATTTGTAGACCTCCTTCAAAATGTGACAAAATTTTCAAATGGTATAGGAAGTTCACGGAATACCTCCCTTTGCAAGTGAGTAATATCTAGAAAATAATTAGCATCATCCAATATTCTTCCTTAATGCAACTTCGAGGAATGCCCTTAGTCCAATCGAGGTCCCGATGCTCCGGCCTTAGAAATTTCTGACAAAGCTTCAAGTCAATGATCACCCCCTCAAAGAATTTTTCTCCAGAGGAAGGTAAGCATGTATATTCTACTATGGTGTCCTACAAAACCATTAATTTGATATCTCCAAACTGAACACTTTCTTCATCATAGGTCTGCACAAAAGAAAGAGAAAATCCCTCGTGATAGCCTTTGAATTTTTCTAGAAATGGAACCCAGTCAACCTTTTCAAATCTCTCCCTTCAAGCTTGATATTCTTGTTTCTCCTTGTATAAATGGAACACAGGTTTTTGTCTATCAACCCCCATGTTTGCTTAAAACAATTCTTAAAGCGTATGAGGCAACAAAACAAAGGATCGAGGGTTGAGTACTAGATCAACGCAGTCCGCGATGGAGTGTCGAAAGAGGATAAGTATGCAAACGATATGAGGGAACATAATCACAGTGTAAATTCAAGTTGTGTGRCAATAAAAAAGTAAATAACACTCATCTGGATGGCGAGGCCATCCAAAKGAGTGTTTATAAGTTAATATTTGGATTTCAATGGTCAGATCCATGGTAATGATGGAAAGCTAAGATAAGTTGAATTCATAAATAAATTATAGACTCGTATGGAAGTTTGTGTCAGATCATGTTCACGGGAGTGTTGGGAAATGATTACAATAGATGTGGTCATTATGACCATAATTCACAAGTATGAAATCATCGGACGTCATCGTGATCGGAACAAAATCATAGTTTGACATGCATTATGATGTGGGTATAGTCATTCGTATGGAACGATGTTGGATTATGGGATTCTAGCGTTTCTTCACAATTTAAACAGAAAGAATGAAGTTGATCATGTTAGAGGTACAATTACCTCATACTCTCAACATTTCGGGTGTATAGGAATGATTTCTACATGAGGAGATCTATACGAGGGCTTGCAGAAGTTCATGGTAGGAAGCGTGCAATAATTGAGGATAGGAGGATGTATGAGAGTAACCACATTTTTAATAAATAATTAGTCTAATTCCTTAATAAAACGTAAAAAATGTTTAGTTCATACCTCCTATTACTTGAAGGATTTATATTGATCAACAAAAACTTTGAGTATAGGATAAGGACTACCAACACCTCATTACCAGTACCAGATCACACCTTAGTACCAGACCACTGCTTAGTGTTGTACCACTGCAAAGAGTTGTTGTAGTACCCAACCAACATAGACCTTTTCCTTCAGTACCGAATCAACACAGGGGTGAATTTGTTGTAGTATTGGATCAACATCGAGTTTTTCCCAGTACTATAACAACACAGGCCTTCCCCCATAGTACAAAACAAGCACAGAGGTGAACATTTTTACAGTACTAGAACAACATATACCTTCTCCTTAAGTATTGGATGAGCACAGAGGCAAACATTGTTTATAGTATCGTATCAGCGCTAAGTTTTTCCCAGTATCGAAATATCACATGCCCTCTCCCACAATACCGGATGAGCACAGAGGCAAACATTTTTGTAGTACCAAAATAGAAAAAAGATGTTATCCACTACCGGATCACCACAAAATTGTATTTCGATACTCAATGAGAATTGGATAGGGTACCCGGTGGTGGTGTTCTTTAGACTGGAACTTTGTAGGCTGCACTTTATAGAAATTGTTGGTGTTTTCCGATGATATGGAAGAGAGCATGTGATTTGATTCTACTAAAATTCCATATAAGTGAAACAAATATCAACACTTGATACAAGAACTATGAATTTGTAGCGGAAGTGTCAGAAAATAAGGCAAAATATTTCAGTGATTGGGCCCCAAGCTCTGTAACAAGAAGGTACTTTGTAGCTTGGATAACCTTATGTCAAGATTCAAAATACTCCTCTTTTTGGAACCAAGCTGATCACTTCTCTTGTTTCCACTTTCATTTTATTATAAAAATAATCCTAACTACTACTATTTTGTGGATTTTTCTCGAGCCCAGATTAGTTAATGCTCACCGGTGTTTTCAGTTTTATGGAGTTGGAAAAACTTAAAGAAAACTCTATCTACTGTCCCGTGGATGTTTCTCGAACCTGGGCTAGTTCCTTCTCGCCGATGTTTTCAATTTATAGGAGTCTGAAAAACTTAGAGAAAAATCCATTTAGCTTCTTTTCCAAAACTAATCTACTAGGGATGCATAAAGGGGTAGGCCTACACCTGGGAGATGTCCTCCTTATTCATTTATCTACATGAGAGCACAATCAACTTTTTGTTTTTGTTAGTAACACCAAAATTTATATCTAATGAAACACCTATTTATAGATATGTAAAGAGACAAATTGATTCACACAACAAACTTACTATGGTGGATTAGTAGGAGGAGAAATCCCCCTGCTTGCCAGTTGCAGTTCAGAATTATGAAGAACATGTCTGAAAAAATCCCCTTTGGATAGAGGCTTATGATAAACCTTCAATCGATGTCCATTCATGAAAAAGGATCTCTGATTCTTATCAATATTATTTATCTTAACTGAACCATTGTCATAAACTGTATCAACTTCATAGGGTCCCAACCATCTAGTAGACAATTTACCTTTAAAATCTTTGAACGTACTATCATACAGTAGGGCCCAATCGCCTAACTGAAAATACTTCTTCTTGATGTACTTATCATGTCATTTAGTTCTTTGTTCCTGTATAAGGGTGTTCCTTTGAAGAGCATGTTGTATGACCCCATCAATCTCATTCAACTGTAACAGCCTCTATTTTTTAGTTTCATCCAAATCCATCCCTAGTTGCATGGTAGTCCTGAAGGTTTTCACTTGAAATTATATGGGAAGCCACACCTGCTTCCCATATACCAACTCATAGGGTTTATGGCATGTTGTGTTTCTCCAAGCTATCCTATAGACCCATAAGGCCTCAGGAAACCTATCAACCCAGTCGTTGTGATATAGTTGAACAATCTTTGTAAGAATAGCTTTTATCACCTTGTTAGTTCATTCCACCTGCCCATTTGCTTGAGGGTGATAAGTTGAAGATTTTATATGTTTTATTTTATACTGTTCAGTAAGAGATTTGACCAAATTGGAGGTGAATTGGGTTCCTTGGTCAGTTACTATTTCTCGAGGAACACCAAAGTGAGTAAATATTTCTTCAGAGAGAAAATCTACAATAGATTGTTCATTAGAAGAATATAAAGCTTTAGCTTCCACCCATTTTGTCACATAATCTGTGCATACCAAGATGTACTTCTTCCTTCGAGACATAGCATTAATAGTTCCTACAAAATCCAAAGCCCATTTCTCAAATGGTTAAATTACTACCTGATCTTGGAGGGGAATCTCATCGACTGCAGTAGGTTTTCACATCCTTTGACAATCATCATAAGTGGCCACATACTTCTTTGCATCCTTCAAAATAGTTGACCAATACTAGTTGGATTGTAAGATCTTGTATGTTGTTGTTTTATCAACAAAATGGCCCCCACATGAACCATGAGGACAGGCTTTGAAGATATCATACATCTCATCCTCCCGAAAAAACCTTTTGATCACCAAATCATGCCTAGTTTGGTATAAACAACCATTATACCACATGTAATTGGCACTTAGCTTGATAATTCTTTGATTTTCTTAGGAGGACAGATTCTGAGGTGGATTTCTTGTTACAATATAGTTGGCTACTTTTGCATACCAATGAATGTAAGTAGAAAATTGAAAATAGATTCTCATATGGAAAATTTTCATCTACTGACATATTATCACATGTATGAATGAGTCTAGACAAGAAATCAACAACTAAATGATCTCTTCCACACCTATCAATAATGGTGATATTGAATTGTTGCAGTAATAATAGCCATCTAGTCACTCTATCATTTGTAAGAGGTTTTTTCGTCAAACATATGATGGTTGAATGGTCGGTATGTACAAAAACTTCATACCTTGTTATGTAGTGTCTGAACTTATTAATGGCATGTACTACTGATAATAATTCATTTTTAGTGACAGTGTAATTTACTTCAATAGGTGAAATATTATTTCGCACAAAGTATATATCATATGGAATCTGGCCTTCCCTTTGCCCTAAAACAACCCCCAAAGTTGTATTTGAGTCATCTGTGAAAATATGAAAAGGAAGAGACCAATTTGGTGCTCTTAAGACAGTGGCACTTGAAAGCCTTGTTTTTAAAATTTCAAAAGAAATTTGACATTGTTCATTCCATCAAAATTCATCCTCTTTTGCTAACAATTTGAACAACGGGGTATCTAGGTTTGTAAAATTTTGAATGAACCTTCTATAGTAAGTAGCATGACATAAAAATATTTTGACTTCTTTCTATGATCTAGGGATTTTGATTTTAGAAATGATGTCAATCTTGGCAGGGTCTACCCTTATTCCAGTACCAGAGATGTGATGACCTAAAACAATTCCTTTAGTGAGAATCATTCTAGATTTTTCATGACTAAGGGAAATGTTGGTTTCTTTACACCTAATCAATACTTTCTCCAAATTTTCCACTGCTTGTTAGAAATCATCCCCATATACTGCGAAGTCATCCATGTAGAATTCTACACAGTCATGGGTTAAATAAGAGAAAATGGCTAAGAAAACCCTTTGAAAAGTAGCAGGGGAATTACACAAACCAAAAGGAAGAACCCTATAAGAATAGGTACCCCATGGGAAAGTAAATGTGGTTTTGTCCTGATCTTCTGGTGAAATTTGGATCTTATTGTAACCACTAAGCCAATCCAAGAAATAAAAATACCTCTTCCCAGACAATGTGTCCAAGACCAGGTCTATGAAAGGCAAAGGAAAGTAATCCCTGTAGGTAGCCTTGTTCAATTCTCAAAATTCCACACAAATCCTCCATTTACCATTTTTCTTAGGGACAATAACTAATGGGGATACCCACTTGCTATCTGATATAGGGTCAATAAAATTGGCATGCATGAGTTTCTGGAGTTCTTGTTTCACTATGTCTTTTAATGTTGGATTCATTCTTTTTTGGGGTTGCCTAACAGGTCTGATTTGGTCATTAGTGTAGATATGATGCATATAAGTGTTTGGGTGAATCCATTTCATGTCGGAGTAATCTCATGCAAAAGAAATAGATTGTCCTTGAATCATTTGAATTAATTTTTGTTGTTGATCTATTTCTAAACTAGCATTGATGTACAAGGATTTTCCATGGCTGATTTCAACAGCCTGAACAACTGATTCTTTACCTTCATCTAATTGTGAAATGGTGGCTATTGTAGAGGTGGAGGGGTGCCAAATTTCCTAGAATTTAGAGCTGAAGATATGTGTGTATTCAGGAAAATATTGAGGGTATTCAATACATTATGTATCAGCCAAAAATAGGCTTAATATTTGTTCTTTTTTTTTCTCTTGAACTCCTTTTACTTGTTCGAGTATTAACACGGGATGAGTACAGTCCTCCTCCCCATAGGGATTCTCTAACCAGAGAAGAAATTCAGTGGTTGGTTGGGTAGGAGGAAAGAGAATAATTTTTTTACTTTGGGTGCCATTGGAAATTGTCATCTCTCTAGACCGACAACTAATAAATGCATCACCAGTGGCCAACCAAGGTCAACCAAGCACTACTCGATGTCTTGTTTTGGAGGATTTGGAATGAATCACTATGAAATCTATAGGGTGTTCCCAAGAGACCAAAGTGAATGTTACATCATATAGACTTCCTGTTGGGATGATGAATGATTTCTCTGCTAATTCCAACAAAGTCTGTGTTGGTCTTAGGTGATTTAGTTGCAGCGTTTTCATGGTGTCAACCAACATAAAATTTATTTTTGCTCCTAGATAAATAAGTGTCTTTGGAAAAGAAACACCATTAATCTCTATGGTCACCACTGGATTTCCTAGATCATTGTATTTTGATGGCATTTCTGATATAAATTCTAATAATTGTCCAACCACCTGTATTAAAGAAGGCTTCTTCCTCTTCCTCCCTGGCCTTTTAATGCAAAGATCCCTTACAATATTAGCATAAATAGGTATGTCCTTGATGGCCTAAAGTATGGGAATATTTACACATATGTTTCTAAGTTTAGTCACTAGATTATTCCGTAGAGGTACCTCATATTTATTCACAAGTTACCTTTCTGGATAAGGAGGAGGATTGATTTTCTGAGGTATTTCTGCTAGGTAGGAAGTGTGAGGAGGAATTTGTTGTTGCACATGGGTGTTTCTTTGTTCATCTGATTGGTTATCCATTTGTTATTCTCCTTGAACTGCTTGATTATATATTTTTTCTTCTTCTTGATCTGCTTGATTATCTACTTGTTCTTCTTCTTGAATAACCATAGTAGGATTTGGTTTATTCAAAACCCTCCATGATCTTAATTCAATTCCATTAAATGAAGCAATATGTATCACATAAGTGGGGAAGGTTTGTACTTCAATATTTTGTACACGCTGTGTAGGTCTATTATTTGGATTAGGAATGGGTTTTGCAGAAATAGGGGTAGGCTGAGGAGGGTTTGGGATAGGTGCAGCTTGCATTGTTTGTTGAACATTTGGGTTCATAGGTAGTGCAAGTTGTTACTGCATTTTTGGAGGTGGAGGAAGAGATGGGGGATTAAATCCTAGTAGCAACTGAGATATATTGGAAGGGTATTGTGGGTAGGTGGTAAAGGTTGTTGGTTGAAAGGTAACATTCCCATATGCAGGCCCCCTCCATCCTTGTTTCCAAGAATGTATTTGTGGTTGTTGAGGTGACCATTCAGGATAAGACATTGGAGGTACCCATTGTTGTTGTGAATATTTTGTGGTAGGATATACAAATATATTAGGATTTTGTTGTCTCCATGCACTCTTGGGGGGATATGATGTTTCCTGAGGTTCTCCCCCTCCCTTGAAAATGGGTGTTAGTCCAGGTGAATAAGGGAACTCATTGGTAGGGTGATATTATGTACAAAGGCCACATATTTCTATAACATTAATGGGACATTCCTTTTCAGGATTCTTTTTCTTACACCGAGGACATAAAATTGCCAAAGTAGCATTTTATTCTTCTTGTTTTCTTTTAATTTTAATAGTATGAAGTTGGGAGATGATGGTGTTGATGATGTTTGTTTTGAATGTTTCTAGTAGATTCCCCAATTCTATCCTAGTAACACCTCTTGGTGTGGGTTTAGTAATTATGTTTATAGAATCTCTTACACTTTTTCTTGTTTTGGCTTGACTGCGGGAGTATCTTTTACAATACTCTGCAATGTCTGCAAATGGATTTTGGTACACATATATAGATATCATGAGGTTTAGTACCTCAATGCAGTCATCCCTCACAACTTTTAGGAAGATGATCCTAATTGTGGCTGTGTCTAAGGAAAGCTTTTTTGTCTTTTGGTAGTTGTATAGGAACCTTTCTAGGTAATCTTCCAAACTTTCCTCCTCATACTGTTGAATTTTAAATATGTCATTCCTAGCATCCCTAGGTCTGCAATAATAATGATATTTCTGGAGTAAAGTCTCCTTCGTACCATCCCAATATAATATAGTGTGTTCTCCTAGGCTCATAAACCACCTTAATGCTGAGTCTTTTAGTGTGGCTGGAAAGAGTTTTAGTTTTTGTGCATTATCAGTGTAATTATAACTCCTACATAGTATATCAAATTCAAACATAAATGAATCAGGATATTTTGTTGACATACCATGGAAATGAGGCAGTGAGGACAATGGAATATTCTTCATAGAAATGTCTCTGGCGATGTCTAATATTGGGAATCCAAATGTCTTTGTTTCATTGTTTGCATTTCCCTCTTCATCTGCCATGTATCCAAATAACACATTGTAGGGTGTTGGTGATGCCTCCC